>JAODUO010001014.1:0-7500 GCA_025642075.2 Ridgeia piscesae
TTGCACTTATTGTTATTTACTCTATTTATTTATTTACATATTATAGTCACACATACGTATACACACACACGCACGCACGCATACACACATGCAGTATGTACACGTATTGACACATACACACGCATACGCACACACACGCATACACGCACTCACACATACGCATTATTAAAAATATATAATGTATAGACCGGCCATACTTAATAACTTAACATAGCCAAAACAAAACACGCGTACAAATTAGAGACAAATTATTTAGTTGTTATTCTCGTCAAAGTATAGCAGACTTGTGTATTCAGTGTTGGCGATTTGTATGCATATTATCATGTAAATATTAAATAATAAGTAAACCATTGTTTTCGAGATATGTTATTATAGTGTGATTGTATAACTTATTAATTATAAAATAGTGCAACTAGCGGTTCAAGGGTCACACGCCCTGTGGGTAAAAACTTTAAAACTAATTGTTCTGGTTTTAATATTCCTGAAGTATATACCAGAGAGAAGAAGATCAAAGGGTAATTATAAACACCAATAGATGACCTTGTAAAGTAACATGTTGGTTTCTGAGATAAAGGCTAGTCACATGGTAGTCATGCGACTCTCTAGACCACACGTTATCGTGTGCGTCACCGACAACAAAGCTGTTGTATACACCGCACAGGGGCGTCGATCCGGCTTTAAAAGTGGGGGGGGACGGGGACCAACATATATATATATATATATATATATATATATATATATATATATATATATAAAATTATATATATATATATATAAGTATCCAACAGGGCGACCAGGCTGCAATCCAAGGGGTGACAGGGAAAACAAAAAATTATAATCTATAATGTGTGTGATGGCTAATGCCTATTAATATATCAACACAAGGGTGCAAAATGGCAGAGCCCGTTATGATGATGAATATTTACTGGACTAAGATCAAGTTGCGGGCTGCTAGACCGATGTAGAGTTTATAAGAGAAGGGATTGATCAGTCTCGCTATATATGCCGTTAAATTTGTTGTATGAACTAAACAAGTGTGAGGATATTTCCTATGCTGACCGTATCAGGCTGAAAAGTGGGGAGACGCGTCCCCCTCGTCCCCCACCGATCGACGCCCATGCTATGTAGAACTTCCCAATCCAACATTTTGGCAAAGAAATTTGTCATCTCTAAAATGGGAATAAGTTACACAAAGTGCAGGAATCCGCCGCTTCTGCCGTAGACGATAAGCATCATGCAGGCGAAGGGTGAAAGTGCAACACAAATTTCAACATTTACAATGTGCTTGATGGGTAGAGCCTATAAATAATATCAACACAAGGTTGCAAACTGATAGAGTCCGGTAGCGGCGCAGCCCGGCATGATGATCTCTACTAAAGTAAGATCAAATTGCGCGGTGTGGCCAGCCAAGTAATTTATCTAATCGATTTTCTAATGGGTGGTCGGAACTTCATATCGCGAGTTTATTGTCTAGCTAGTCCTGTGTAGCGGCTTTTAAGAGAGAGGAGTGGTGAGTCAGGCTGTATGCCTCGCAATTTGTCTGAGCTGAAAGTGTGGGGGGGGGACAATTCCTATGCTGTCCCCCCACGCTGAAAAGTGGGGGGACGCGTCCCCCCCGTCCCCCACCGATCGACGCCCGTGCACACGCGCATACCTACAACGGCACATATCTATTTTATTATAGTGTGATTATATCACTTATTAATTAATTTATTTATTTGTGGTGATACAGCTCCACGGCAAGAGAGTGTAACTAGATCACAGCTTGTGTTTATGCACATACAAAAGTCATCTTTGCGTGCTCCGAATTCGCAAGCCTACTATACTCTGACGAGACTAACAACTAAATAATTAGTCAATTATTTGTATACGTGGCTTGCAATGCATTAGTTATTAAATATCGACGGCTTATTCTTTAGATGTATTTAATAATAAGTAACCATTGTTTTCGAGATATGTTATTATAGTGTGATTATATAAATTATTAATTATAAAATAGTGCAAGTAGTTCAAGTGTCTCATGCTCTGTGGGTAAAATGTGTTTTTAAACCTATTTGTTCTGGTTTTAATAATCCTGAAGTGTTTGTCAAGGGGAAAGATATCAAAGAGTAATTATAAACACAAATATAAAACCTAACTAACAGTTACGTGTATGTGTTTGCATGTGGTGTGTGTGTGTGTGTGTGTGTGTGTGTGTGTGTGTGTGTGTGTGTGTGTGTGTGTGTGTGTGTGTGTGTGTGCGCGCGCGTACATGTGTGCGTGTGTGTATGCGTGTTAATATTACATGTCAATGGGTAATAAGATTGAATGACTAAAACCGTTGGGAAACTGTCTTTTCATTGTAACCAAATTCTTATAATTATAGTGTAGTATCCAGTTCTCATGATTGTTCAATGCGATAACGTCTGACCTAGATTGTTGCATGTGTATCATGTGACTAAACTTTATCTCGCAGCACGCTGCGCGCGTTAATTGATTAAAATTAGACCGCAATGGGTCAGCGATACACACACCGCTGATGTCTGGTAACCGGCCACAATGAGGCGGTTGAACCATTTTCTGGCAAAGAACAAGGGTATCTCTCCGTGATTCATCACAAGATTTGCAATTTTCCTTGAGCCAGATCAGATGGATTATTGACGTATTTTTTTTAGTTCTTGAGGGATGCTTTTTCTTTTCTTGCCCGGCTTTGTAGATCCATGCTGGAATGGAATCGGCTCAACATGGAGACATGCTAACATATATATATATATATATATATATATATATATATATATATATATATATATATATATATATTATATATATATATTTCATTCAGGCTGTACAACACACGCGTGCCACACATTACTACACGTGAGGAGAATATGCCTCAATATAAACTTAAAATAGATATCAATTATGTAAAGCTAAATGTTATTATTAGTAGCTCTATAGCCTACTTAATGTTTACTGTCACTTCAATTCTTCCTATTTTGTAATGTGATGTTCTGTTTTGATAGGAAAAGTCTTAATTAGTGTTGATCCATTAGTAAGACATCGCTCATTTGTTTACTGAGTTGTTCATCGAGAGGTAACTGGCCGTACTAGTTTATTAATAGTAGCTTCTTTATTCAAAGTTGTAAGTAGTACAGTTATAAATATAATTCATCCACGCTTAGGTTTGTCATATGTACAATGTTCTACTTTCACTTACATTGCAACGAGCACATGGCATAAAGTATGAATATTGAGTAAATCAGTAGTTTCTGCTAGACAATTACATTCGTGTTATACATAAAAACATCCGTATTTACAGATTACCTAAATATGTTTTCTTGCAGAACTATATACTTATTACGTTCTCATGATGCAGTAATTGTTAAACATATTAAATTTGACGCAAATATAAAGGTGGCAAGAAATCGTCATAATGCAACCAAACAACGTGAAGCATAATACTAATAATAAATTAACAATATAACTAAAATTAGATAATGAGGGCCAACAAGGTATATGTGATAATATGATAATACGTAGGCATACAACAATAAGCATATTATTTACGGTCATAACAGCAATAATATTAGTAGTTGCTATTACACAAATAAAACAAACACCATATTATAATTAATAACACTGAATTATTAATAAGAATAGTAGCAAATAATAATTATCTAAACTGTATTTAGTCTACCTATATATGATATAGCGAAGTGTAAAGTGAAGACTGAACCCAACCCATAAAAATACATATACATATATATGGATGATTTAACCATAGCTTTACACAGATATGATGTGTTATAGGTTCTAGAACTATCAGTCATCTTATGTATGCTGATGACCTAGTAATTATGTTCCCATCTGTATCAGGATTGTCTGAACTGATGCTGCTATGTGGACTCTATGGGTTAAATCATAATAGTAAGTACAATTCCAAGAAAGGTGCTGTGTTAAAATGCAAAAGTAAATACATAAAAAAAGCTTATTTTCTATCATTTAAGATCAATGGTGAAACAATCCAGGAAGTTGATAATGTGAAATATTTTGGTCACTTGATTTCTAATCCATTACGTGATGACAAGGATATTTTACGGCAATGTCGTCAACTGCATGCTAGGGGTAATACACTACTGCGGAAAGTTTACATGTGTTCCACAGAAATGAAGCTGAGTTTGCTTAGAACGTACTGCTCTCTCGTGTATTCTGCTCAGCTATGGCTGAATTACACAGTAACAAGTATACACAAATGCATGTCGCTTACGATAATGTTTTTCGCTGATTGCTAAATCAGCTTAAATACTGCAGTGCCTCCACAATGTTTGTAGAATACCATGTACCAAATAGCAAAGGCGTAACTGCAATTATGAACAGTGATATAAAGTGGCACTCTAGGATACGACGACATTGGATTAAGATATTGTATTTACATAGCACTTTGACTGAATGTACCATTGTGCAATATTATGTTATAGCCATGTGCAATACGTTTATATTTTTATATTCGCCTATATGTGTAATGTTTATATTGACACCTGTGTATGACGTACATATACATTTGAATTAAAGATATTGAATTGAGTCGAATTGTGAATACACACAACATAAATACTGACTAAACCCGTATTAAGCCTACGTGGGACACTAACATATGTTGCAATACTTCTAAAGAGTGCATACCTGTATACCTGTGTAGTTACATAATTTGTTTATTTAAGTATCAGTATACCTGTTTAGGAGGAGATGGACGTGGAAAGGCCAAACGGTGTAACGAATACCGAAATTGACTATATCCTAACAAATAGGTCAGTCGTAATCATAGACGTCGACATTAGGTGTGTCAACAGAATGGGCATGAACAACATCAAACTGGACATTAATGAACAAGAGGCGATCAAGCGTAGATACCACACAAAGAAAACCGATTCGAGACACTACAAGATCTAGACAACATCGACACCAGTAGCGACACTAAAATCGAGAATATTGTCACTAACACGTCGCTTGATGACGAAAGGACGAGGATAAATTGTGGAAAATGGCGACGAAAAATAGCGAATACAGTTCGCGGAAATATGTAAGACCATCAAAAAGAAACCAAAAGAGGACATCATGAAATCAACCAAGAGATCATATGAGAAGCGATCATGTCATCAAAATACCTGAGGAAAGTAAGAAGAACGGAATAACTAGGCCAATACAGACTAACCACACTCAAAGACAAGCAGGATAGAACAATCCATGATCAAGATAAAATCAGAGGATGAATAGAGGAATTCTACATCGAGCTATACGACAGTGAACAGAGTACCAAAATCCGCACTGACCCGAAAGAGGTACCAGAGATATTCACAGTGAGGATGAACGCTAAGATGGTGATAATCCTCAAGGGAAATATGAAAGACCTCAGGAAATACAGACCTATAGAATGACCTCAAAATCCAAACGATGTTCACAAATTTCAAAGAAAATTCAGGCACAATCTACATATGTATCACGAGAAACTACAAGTTTATAACACTTTATCACACGCTCCGCAGGCACGTAATTAGTATTGTTGTTTGCCCATGTAACCACGGTTAGCCATGTAAGACGTGATAGGTATTTGGTGCTGAACGCCTGTTGGATAACCGCTACTACCGTGTGTTGGATAACCGTTATAAGGCACATAGCTTAGATATCCTGGATAAGCTCTACATGCAGGATACCATGCCGAGGCAGGATAGCCTGCAGAGGTTCGCTGGATTTTACGATATGGTGATTTTTTACTATCATTGGCCTTGGGCGTTCTATTGGTCTTTTGATAAGACAACCTATTTCTTTTGGTTACCCTATGACCGTTCCTAGCTACAGTCACTTGACCATGGCGTATTTTGCTAGATTTCCGCATAGCCAGTTCACGGCTACGTGCGACTCGACTGCTGGTGCTCGCGTAATTCTGGCCATTGCTGAGGTATGGATTCTCGTAATTGTTGTCTATAGGCTGTTGTGGTTTCATAAATGGCACCAAAGGTGTGCGGTTTGACATGGTAGAATGCCGAAGTGGAGCAACAGGCTGTTTAAATGAAACAGGATGCACTGCTTTCTTTTGATCACATAGAGGCCGGCGGACATGCGAACCGCGCCTGCTGGAGGTATCCCTTATTTTATAGGAAATCAAGACTACTACGACAATGATGGCAGCTCCAAGTACAATCGGCAATATGTATAAATTGTTCCATTTCGACGGTGGGTGTGAAGTCGGATTGAATGACGTGGTCACCGATGCTGTTGTCGTTTTGGGTGGTATATCTACAACACATGGTTATGTGCCCTTAATGTGATCTACATTTAAAAAACACTGACTCATTCATGTGACAATTGTACAGGTTAGTTAATTTTGCACAGAGCAGTGCATAATAATTCACACACCCCGTTCAAAATGCACCACCACTATCCTCGGCACACACACACACACACAAACACACACACACACACACACACACACACACATATATATATATATATATATATATATATATATATATATATATATAAAATATATATCGCACATATATTCCTAAATGCAGCTTACGGAGACCAATCCATTATGAAAGATAGGATATGCAACCTTAGAAAGGTCGATAAAATAGATAAAGATAAAATGTATTATTAACGCAAGCATAGGTGAAATTGTTTTCAAAGAGCAGAATATCAGAGGGAAGTCCAGCGGTGTTCGGAGTACCGCAAGGTTCCATTCTTGGCCAGATCATGTTTATTTGCTACGCTGCTTCTCTGGTTGATATCGCGCATCAACACATGATAAACGTTCACATATATGCTGATGATACCCATCTATATATCGTCTTCAGTCCGTTCTCAGAAGATGATGCCATTCAGGATGTGACGCGCATTCAAGCATATGTCGCATAATTAATAAAATCGATGGGTATGGATAACTGAAACTCAATGTTGTTAAAACGTTTGCTATTGTGATGTTTGTGCCATATGTCGAGATCAAACTTCCTCTGCCACACTTAGAACTTGGTAATACCAGTGTGCCTATGTCCATTGTGCTAAGAACATTTGGTGTTTTCTTTGATGTCGCCCTAAGTATGAACAACCATATGCAGCACATATGTTGTGTGGCATATTTCCATATCCACTGCATTAGATGAATTCAAAATGTTCTTGACCAAAAACAATTATGGTCATACCTACGTGACATCTCGCATTGACAATGAAACCTGTCTGCAGTCTGCCGTAAGGGATTTGCAATCATCTTCTCACCAGACTCCAAAGAGTGCAATATGTTGTTGCACGTCTCATAACCAACATGAAGAAACACGACCACACCACTGCTGTTCTGATCGACCTTCACTGTCTTTTGATTACACAACGGATCGAATACAAACTCGTACTGTTGACGTTTCGCAGTTTTCACTGCCTAGTTGCATCATACTTAATATAGTTTCTTTCCGCCGATGTCTAAAAACATATCTCTTTAATCTGCCTATCCTCCTTAGCTTCCTAGAACCT
>JAODUO010001014.1:12500-57500 GCA_025642075.2 Ridgeia piscesae
GCGTATGCTTTCTAGGAAATACACCATAACATTTTCTGTCTGGAGGCTACAAACCTGAAGTTGTTTCTTTTGAGCACTAGTTAACCTGGAGTTAGGCTTGACGTAAAACCCAGATTGCTGCGAACAAGACGGTGGTCCGTGTATAACTCGGTTCTAGGCATTACACTGGTCTGAAATACATCTTTCAGGTCACGCTGGCGCACAGTGCCAGTGCCAGTGTTTTGATCGATGATGCGTCCTGGTTGATTTCTGCTGGACAATAGTGATAGACAGATATATTATATTGTTGAGTGATTAAGTTATATGAAATGGTTATATATTTCCATTGTTTCTTGGTTGTGATTTGTGTTTATAATTATCATCGCCTTTGCGACAGCTACACACGTGAATAATACAGACACTGATCCAACGTGCGGTTCAAATCGTAGAGAAGCCCTCGACTTAATACCATTAAATTACCTGATCGAAAATTGTCACGAGGCTTCAACTAAGACACATTTTACTTACCTGATTTCATCTATGGAACAGGTGATATATGTGCCATTGAACGCAACATGTACCTATAAAAGAAAAACAGTCATGGCAGATATTTCTGGATTGATACGTATATTAAAATATTTATTACGGTGGTGCATACTGAAATTCATTCGTTGCTCGTTCGGTTCGGTCTTATCTGCATTTAGGTTTAATTTTCTGTTTTTCGTCCAAAGGGAAACATATCGGAGACAATCCCTGAGCTGGTTTAGGGGGCAACACGTATCTGGTTGGTCAAAGAAATGTAAATTTGTGTGTCATCTGTGTTAAGGTGATGATCCAAGTTGTACCTTTTGATAGCAGCTTAGTGGCGTTGTATACAGAGTGAAAAGCAAGGGCCCCAAAACATGAGATGGACAGCATATCTGAGAAGCAGTTACCTATTTTAATTGTTTGCCGTCTTTCCGTGAGGTATGAAGAAAATCAATTCAGGGCAATGCCACATATGCCGTACCATCTTGATAAACATTTAATGAGAATGTCGTGGTCAATGGTGTCGAAAGCAGCGGATAGATCAAAGAGGGTCAGTGCGGTAATTTTGCCATAATCAATGTTAAGTTCATTATGCACTTTAATAAAAAAAACAGTTTTTTTAGACTGGGACACATTTGATAACCCATTTATATAGATATGAGATCTAAGCCGGTTTGTTACTATCTTTTCAAGTATTTTTAAATAAAGCTCAGGTTGGAAACAGGTCTATATCTGTTTAGTTGTTCTTTAGGCAGAAATGTCTTCTTAAGAACTGGGTTTACATGCGCACATTTAAAATTTCCCAAAAATAAGCCTAAGCATAGTGGTGCATTTACGATGTCTGTTATCGGTCTAATTAATTCGTCAAGGCACGCTTTCAGGAATATGGTCGGGAGTGAGTCGAGATCACAGGATTATTTTTATCACTTCACCAACTTTGGCTGGTACAAATGAAGCGAGTTGAGAATTTACTTAATGTCCGGAGTATGACGTGGGAAAGCGGAATGGATAAAACTAATCTTGTCTTTAAAATGACTAGAAAAATAGCTACACAGTGATTGATGCATGAGTTGGCAGAGAAGGAGCAGGCCGCCTTTGTAAGATTTGATTTACGCATTTCTATAGCGGGTTTGGTGAAGCACAATTATTTTGAACCACATTTTCGTAATAATCCGACTTTGCCTTTGACATTTATCGGTTACATAGATGACATTGTCGTGAGTAGCGTGACCTCTGTATAAGGATGAACGAGATTTACGCCAAACACGTTCCAGATAGCGACGGCGGCGTTTAGATTGTGATTATTTCCGGGGTCATCCAAGGAGCTGGCCTCTTTTGTGACACAGATTTAGATTTAATGGGTGCATATGTGTCAAGCAGTGTTTTAATTATTTGATGGTACTGTTCGTATAAGTCTGATACATGTTCGTTATACTGTGTGACAAGGTTGAACGTGAGGATTAATGCTGCTATGTTGATACTTTGAATCGCTCTGTAAAGCACGTCGTGTTTGGACACGGCTGGGGTAATCGGATCATTAAGATAAGTCATTACTGTGTTACGGTCCGAAAAGCCACCTGGAACTGTGGATGTCTGAATGTTTTTAGAGGAGCGAGTTATCAAGAGGTCGAGCCAATGACCAAGTATGTGTGTGTACACATACACATACACCTATACACCTATACACCTATACACCTATACACCTATACACCTATACACCTATACACCCATACACCCATACCCCCATACCCCCATACACCCATACACCCATACACCCATACACCCATACACCCATACACCCACCCACCCACCCACCCACCCACACACCCACACACCCACACACCCACACACCCACACACCCACACACCCACACACCCACACACCCACACACCCATCCACCCACCCACCCACCCACCCACCCACCCACACACCCACACACCCACACACCCACACACCCACACACCCACACACCCACACACCCACACACCCACCCACCCACACACCCACACACCCACACACCCACACACCCACACACCACACACCCACACACCCACACACCCACACACCCACACACCCACACACCCACACACCCACACACCCACACACCCACACACCCACACACCCACACACCCACACACCCACACACCCACACACCCACACACCCACACACCCACACACCCACACACCCACACACACCCACACACCCACACACACCCACACACCCACACACCCACACACCCACACACCCACACACCCACACACCACACACCCACACAACCACACACCCACACACCCACACACCCACACACCCACACACCCACACACCCACACACCCACACACCCACACACCCACACACCCACACACCCACACACCCACACACATACACACACACACACACACACACACACACACACACACACACACACACACACACAATACACATACACATACACATATACACACATATATAACTAATTATATACATACGTACATACATACACACACATGCATATGTAGAATATTCATATACTTACAATTATCAAATACACACACATTACACATACCAGCATGCTGCATGCATATGGTTAGTACGTACGTAAGCACGTACTCACACATACGGATATATATCCAAGAAAGAACGGGAATACTTAGAACCACCTAACATCCACGACCACGTTTACTTTACGTATTACCCAAAATTCATAAAGCTAAAGACATGTGGCCTCAACCCCAAATGTCTCCAGGACGACCGATCATATCCGATTGCAACAGTGAATCATATAAAATAGCCGAGTACATCGACCACTTTTTGGCGCCATTGGCAGTCACACATGCCTGTTATGGTGAAACACTACAGACTTCATTAATAAAATGACTGGAATCGAAATCCCTAGAGATGCCCTAACTGTTCTACATAGATGTAGAAAGCCTCTACACTAATAATGACAATACTTTGGGGATTGAATCAGTAAAACAAGCTTTTCTACGGAACCCGGACTTTGACCGCCCAGACGTAGACAATTTAGAACTATTTTAAATATCATTGGAACACAACGATTTTTTTATTAGGATCCAACACGTACATTCAAACTTTTGGCACTGCAATGGGAAAACGATTTGCCCCCAACTATGTCAACCTTTACATGGCTGAATAGGAAAAAAGCACTAAGGAATGGTAACAAATTACCTTTGATTTATCTACGATATTTGAACGAGATATCTGGGATATGGACCCACGGTGATGTTCAATGTCGAAGAAAACCCGATATAACCATCAAAATTGTCGGTTACGAGTAAACAATCCCTCGATTTGGGAACACTTTAATTCGAATAGACACCTTGACAGCAAACAAACAGATACACATCAACTACTGTACAAAGATTCATTCCATCCCAAACATACCTTCTCTGGTATATGCAACTCGCAACTATTACGATTTCACAGGATTTTCAACAATAAATCCGACTTTGAGGACACTTTTCTATAGGCTGAGGCAAAGGAATTACACACCACGTTTCTTATGGCATGTTAAAAACACTACCCTAGCACACATAAAATGGGAATAGGAAAGAACAAGCCGCGAAATGTCATGTGAAAAGGTGTCAATCCTGGACTGTATTTATATATAACACCCCTATTAACAACACGAGGGTGACACAACAGAGCAAAATCAACAATTGCGGTATATTCAATGTGGTATACATAATTACATGCAACGCTAGTTCAGTTAGTTACGTGGGTGAGACGGGCTATCACCTTCATACACGCCTGAATACCTACAAGTCGGACATAAGACATCATAGAAGTGGCCAGGCATTTTAACCGAGCTGGTCATTCATATGAATCACAATCTTGGAATCAGGGCCTTTTTCTGTTGACGCCTCATTGGAAACCATCTACCGACGGAAATGTGAATACAACAAAATTACAAGACTTAAAACTATGCAGCCAGGAGGGTTAAATAGTAGAGAGGACTTTTTGATAGTATACCGTTTTGAACAATGGACATCTACGGTACACTGATTGAGACGTCCCGGGCAGAGGGTGTAATTCACGGACTATATATGATTATAAGGAACACACTGACTCCGTTTTTAATGATGCCGTGAACCCATTTCGGCTTTGCGTCATAGACTTATTATAATAATTTTATCTTTTAATATAATATCACACGTACATGACCTATATATATATATATATATATATATATATATATATATATATATATATATATATATATAGGCACCAACATATAGACACGTACAACCATTGTAAAATGTCAATGGAATAAACACACACATATTATATATATATATATATATATATATATATATATATATATATATACATTTTACAATGGTTGTACGTGTCTATGCATGGGCTGGTCCCTGAGATTCGACGCGTAGAAATGCTGGTTTAAAACATACACTAATAATAATAATAAATAAGGGAATCCAATAGTGCTCCCATCTCGCGACGCTATAAAAATTTGAGCTAAACGCACTGCGTTACGCAGTGTATGGAATAAATCGAGACGCGTGACGCTTGAACCATCCGCTAATCGCAGCCGTATCCGCATGCCTCATCCGTATATATGAAATCTTAGCTTTATACTGCGTGTGGGATTCGTCGGGCTGCAGCAGCGCTGGTCCGTGTGGCCTCGCTTGCTTCTGTCCCGTGTACAACTAGTTATAGTTGTAGGCATAATTTAATGGATTATATTGTTTACAGGTTTGCAGTTATTCAATTGCTATGGTGATTAGGCTTCGTGTGGGATTCGTCGGGCTCCAGCAGTTAGTTATCTGTTCCTTGTGCAACTATGATAGGATAAGAATATATTTAGGCATTATTTAATTGATTATTGTTTTTTACAAGTTTACCAACCGAAACATTTATGGAATGTCGTTGTCTTAATTATAAATAACAACTG
Source organism: Ridgeia piscesae (assembly GCA_025642075.2). Classification (NCBI taxonomy): domain Eukaryota; kingdom Metazoa; phylum Annelida; class Polychaeta; order Sabellida; family Siboglinidae; genus Ridgeia; species Ridgeia piscesae. The sequence continues at coordinate 17,940 of JAODUO010001014.1, forward strand.
CACGGTTGTGTGGAGGTGTGAGGTTGCCAACACTAGCGGCACTGGTGGCGGCACCACATCTTTATATTTCGTATTCTCCATTATAGGTGTACCTTTACAATTGTTTTTGGAAAAAACATATAAAAAGAAAGAAATGAAATTTTTTAATTTTTTTAATTTAACTATTTACAATTTAACCCCAACAAAACGTTGTTTAAGATATATTGACATGGGAGTGCAACGGCTGAATGTACTCCTATGCGATGTTATGGAAATTAACGTATTATCTTTCCGTTATAGACAGATGGTGTTATTCGGACAGATCATTTATAATACACGTTTCTGTTTTCAGAAACATTCTGCCACCTTTTTTGCAGGTATAAAACCCGAAAGGCTAAACTGATTTTATCAGATGTCAGGGTTTAGAGTTTACATTCGGCACCTATACACGGTTGCCAATGCATAAGGGTCATTGTTCATGTTTCAAAATAATCCTAAATAGAGGATACTTGAAATAAGTTCACCCATTTTCCATAAATGTATCATCATCATCATGCTGTCGCTGGCGATTCGACAAAGACTGCTTCCTTTCACTTGACTATTGCTCTTCATTTATCTATCTGCTGTGAGAGTGATGTCCATGAGTCGGTCTTTATGTCTCTCACCTCAGGTTTCTCTTGATGGTATCCCTGAACCGGAGACGGCGCCCTCTCTTTCTGTGACCGGAAGACAGTTGAGAGTAGAGAACCTGCTTTGGTAGCCTGTCTGGTGACATCCTCATGAGGTGTCCAGTCCACCGGAGATTCTTTCTGATCAGAAGATCTTCCATAGATGGCAGCCCTGTCCGTTCGAGTATTTCCTTATTTGTCACTTTCTCCATCCATGTTATCCTCATGATCGAACGCAGATGTCTCATTATGAAGGCATGCAGCTTTTTCACCTGTCGTCTGTACACTGTCCAGGTATCGGCTCCGTGTAGGAGGGTGGACAGCACGATTACACGGCATATCTTGCCTTTAACCTGCATGGACACATGGTGGTTGTTACACAGTCTATGGCGCAGGCGGCCGAACGATGCACTAGCCTAGGCCATCCTCCTCTATGTTTCATCATCAATGCATCCATTACTTGATATAGTGTTTCCGAAGTAGGTGAATTCCAGAACAGATTTCAGCTTGTTCCCATCAACCATGATATCCTCCTCTCGGGTTTTTGTAGAATTGGGTTGGTACAGCACCTCGGTCTTCTTGATGTTAATCGTCAGACCGAACTTCTTTGACGCATTGGAGAAAACATCCACTATTTTCTGCATCTCTTCAGCAGAGTGTGCAACCAGTGCTCTGTCATCTGCGAATAGCAGCTCTCTCATCAGTATCCGAGTAGTCTCTGAAGTGACAGAATAGGTCAGCGCTCTGTCTGAACTGTATGTAGATCCCATCCCCCATGTCTCAGAAAGCCTCGTCGAGCATTGCTGATAGGAAGATGGAGAAGAGCATGGGGGCCAGTACACAACCTTGCTTGACCCCATTTGTAACACTGAACGATTCCGAGACTTCCCCTCCAACACTAACATTCGCCATCATTCTGGTATGTAGAACTTCGATCATAGTGGTGAACATCTCTGGGTATCCATACTTCCTCAGTAGCTGCCATAGCCCGATCCTCCTAAACTGAAGTCGACAAATACCATGTACAGTGGTCGGTCCTGCTCAATGCACGTTTCTTGCTTTCAAGATATCATATCCACGGTGCTCCGGTTACCTCTGAAGCCACATTGTGTCGCTAGAAGTACCTCTGGTGTTATGTGGGTAGATAGTCTGTTGGGGAGGATCCTGGCGAAGATCTTGCCTGCTATGGAAAGAAGAGATATTCCTCTATAGTTCCCACAGTCTGTTTGATCACATTTATTGTAGATGGTTACAATGCTGGTATCCTTCCATGCTTGTGGTTCACAACCCACCTCCCAGGCATTTGTGATTAGTTGGTGCAGACATCTTTGTATGCTGCAGTGGTGGATCTAATGCTCCTGGTTTGCAACACTCTCTGGTGGGCTTGGCTATTCTGCTCATACTAGTCTGTAGCTCCTGGTTGTTGGGGGTCGAACCAGTCTTGGTCTTTTCTATCTGGCTTGCCAATATATGACTTGGCTGAGTTGCAAACGACCTGCTGCAGAGCTGCCCATTCCTCGTCTGGTGTTGAACTTCCCCTCTCCTCCCATTGGGCGAGAGAGCACTGTTCATCTCCTGCTCAAAACTGTCCCTATGGCTAATTGTACTTAGTGTTGCAGTGTTGAGCTTGATTGGCTTACTTGTTCCTTGCCTGTTGTGGTTTTGTCGTATTGTGAAAGATACTTTTGACCTGAACATCAAGTGATCGGTACAGCAGTTACCTCCACGTAAGGCTCGGGTACTGTGAATGTCCATCTTATCCCGACACCTCGTGATTACGAAGTCGATCATATACCAATGTCTGGAACGAGGATGTTTCCAATTGGTCTTGCGTTCATCCTTCTGCTTGAACATGGTGTTCGTCAATATCAGTTCGAACTCAGAGCACAGAGCCAATAGAAGCTCGCCATTGGAGTTGCTTTTCCCAATCTCATGTTTGCCCATGACCAAGGGCCACTTGTCATTGTCTCTTCCTATCCTCGCCTTGAAGACTCCTATCAGCAGTAGCTTATCTGTACGAAGGATGCCACTGAGCACACTTGCCAGCTGGTTGTAGAAGACCTCCTTGTTTTCATCTGGGTTTGTCATTGTTGGAGCGAACACGCTGATAATTGTAGCAAAGTTGTCTATGCTCAGATGTAGTCTCATCGGCATGTTTCTGTCACTTACTGGCCGTGGCATATCTGTCAGCTTTGTGACGATATCCTTTTTGATAGCAAAGCCCACTGCTCCCTTCTTTTTCCTTCGTGTTTGCCACTCCAGAAGAAAGAGTATTCCAAGTCGTTGAGACTACCAGACTCTGAAAACCTTGTTTCAAATAGGGCGGCGATGTCGAAGTTGTATTTGGCAAGTTCCGTTGCTACTAGTGCCGTACGTCTTTCTGGTCATTCAGCTGCTTCTCGGTCGAGGAGAGTCCTGACGTTCCATTGTGCTATTCTTCTTCTTCTTGCTAGCTGATTTTCCACTGTCGACATAATATGAGGTCGAGCAGCGCGGTCCTTGGTAACCCAGGCGACGGCCGATCCGTGTTTCGTGTAATTGTACATTTCATGGAAGCTGCCAGCAAAAAATATTGAAGTGCCGCTGGCTTTTGCAAGTTACTACTGGGTCTCTCTAGGGGAGCAAATAGAGGTCTCACACCGGCAAGAACATGTCAAGACAGGCGTAAACTATTTGTCCCTGCAGTGGCAGGTCGAGAGATGTTGGGAGTTCCATACATCAATCGCCCTTGATGCTGCCACAGTGACATAGTTTTCTGGTTAGGGTTTGCTCCCTTAGCCTTCGGTTCTGTCGAGAACCTGTACAACAAGGCAGTGGTTTACAACTCTGCATGTCAGAGGCGTCAAACTTCCTTAGGTATTGCAATACCTGAGGTACTGCAATACCTCATACATAAAATAAACGTATACACACGTATACATACGTACATATATATATATATATATATATATATATATATATATATATATATTATATATATATATATGTATATATATACATATAGATACATATACATACATATATATATATATATATTGCATACCTCATGTATTGTATATATATATATATATATATATATATATATATATATAATACCTGAGGTACTGCAATACCTGCATACTAAAATAAACGATATATACACTATCATACGTGATATATATATATATATATATATATATATATATATATATATGTATATATATATATACATACATATAGATACATATACATTCACACATGTGTATATGTATAATGTATGCATATACATACCCTTGACAAAAACACACATATAACACATACCAGCATGATTGCATGCATATGGTGTATACGTACGTAAGCACATACACACATACATACCTATAAATTTACATTCATACACATATTAATACATATACTCAATATATATGTGTATATATGATTGATGCATACACAAACATACATACATACACACGCACGCACGCATGCGCATACACACATACTCAGAAACACACACACACATAAAGACACATGCATACCTACAGTGTACATACATACATACATATATACACATATACATACATACATATATACATACATACATACACATATACATATACACACACACATATACACGTATACACAAAAGGTACATACAAATAAATAAACATACATACATACATACATACATACATACATACATACATACATACATACATACATACATACATACATACATACATACATACATACATACATACATACATACATACACACAGGCATAAATACATACATTTGATAATGATTGTCGTTATGTAACCATATATTTCGTTTTGTTTTAAATACACTTACGGCGTCACAATATTTCGTCTCCATGTCCTTGAATTCCTTTGAGCTGCTATTTCGCATATTCTCTTCAAAGATCTTGTCTATCAACTCCACGTGAGCTTTGCATGATATCACCGCTACAAATACAATGCATAGCAAGTGATTATTTTCTTTCAAGTGATCTAAGACAATTACAAAAACATACAAAATTCATGTTTTTCTACATCAGTGTAAAGATAATAACAAATGTCGGGAAAACAATATGTTTAAAAAATTAGGCGACCGAAAATCTTTGCATGTTTTATATACCCATTTCAATCTCTACAATTGCCCAGAGAGAGTGAAATAAACTATTATTACCACATCTGCCTGCCATGTGGTTATATTTCGTTAATCGTATACCTCTGCGCGCACGCGATCTATTTATGGGGCAAACAATAGCGCAATTTTCAAATATATTTGTTTTGTCCCAAACATCACTGCGTAATTTGGCTAGTTCATATAAATGTACACGTTGTTCGATCATCCAACATACGCATGACTATCAAGGCATCTAAAGAATTGCAATAGTATGCAACATCCAAACGAACGTTAACATACTTATAGTAACGAAAGTCGTTTCAAAATGATCGAATTACGATATATGTTACGATATGAAGTAGTAATGTTTACCTGAGTCTTTGGTTGTATCTGGTAAAGAATTGCTAGTGGGTGTAACTGTACTGGATATATCAGCTGTTCTGGTGACTTGATCGGTATTGACGTGATCATAATTTCCTGCGGCTTCGACAGTATTGGTGGCTGCAACGGTACTAGTATCTTCGCCAGTTGTACTTATTACTGCCGCTGAGGAAGTAATCGATTGAGTCGATGGCAGTGGCACTGTACAACAGACAAGCCGTGCACCAATGCAACAGTAACGATGACCAGTTGTTGGCTACGCGTCGCATATATTAATCAAGCATTTTTTAAGTGTCTATCTAAGCTGTGGCGCGTAAACAGCAAAGTATAAGGGGATGTGAATTACATTGAGGAACTTTGAATGTAGGAAAGTGAACGAAAAGGCAATCAAAGTGGTGGGATCTTATGGATATATAGTGCATCGTGAAAATGACGCGGACGGGTAGCATAATGAGGATGCAGACGGGGGATATATATATATATATATATATATATATATATATATATATATATATTAGAAATGAAAGAGCAGCAAAGGATGAGTTTATAACACTGGACAACTTAAATGTTACTAGTGTTGGAGACTATATCGAATATGCTTGTTCAAAATCTGAAGTGCGACCTGTCCCAGCGCGTCAGGATTTTTATTTTTATGTGCAACACGTATCTGAATACACGGTTACAATATTACCATTCCGAAACCACAGATGCATGCGGCAAGATGCGATGGATACACAAGATTGCAAACACACTGATTAACCGAGAAGGCAAACAGTCGTTATCTGTTGGGTTTTATGCAAATGACTTTGAATTCGCGTCAGGCCCTCAAAGAAGTTTCACCGAGAAAATCGATGCATTTCTTTGCAATCTGCCTCGACAGCCTAGTAATAATTGTCATGTCTTCACTTATGTACTTTGATGCTGAATTACCAAATCATGTGAACTGATTCCTCCCGATCGTCATTCCTCAAGAGACATGTGGATGCTCTCTCTCTCTCTCTCTCTCTCTCTCTCTCTCTCTCTCTCTCTCTCTCTCTCTCTCTCTCTCTCTCTCTCTCTCTCTCTCTCTCTCTCTCTCTCTCTCTCTCTCTCTCATGTGCTACCATTCAATGCATCTATATCACCTTCTGTGTTTACACAGGCGACGAAACACGCTGTCATGTACTCAAGAAACTACGATAACAAAATGTGTTCTCAAAATACCTCCCGATTTCCAATATATCGTTTGTAGCGAAAAACAGCGGAGCGCTTCGTAGCACGACAGCTACAATGCTTCCAAGAGACACACAGCAAATACCCTGTCTACCAAAGCGCATATCGCCCACCTCACCTCGCCAGACAGCGCTTCTGCGCATCCACAATGATGTGGCGCAGTCGGCTGATGTACGTCGAGGTGAATTTCTCGTATTGTTGGACTTTTCTGCGGCGTTCGACACACTTGACATCGCCATTCTGTTGCGACGTCTATACAGCTACGACATTTGTGGTGCTGCATATGCGTGGATCGCGTCATATCTGTACAGCCGTACAGCATTAACAGATACGGCCGTCGGTCTTTCTCGTGCACAGGACCGACCCTATTGAATGCGTTGCCGGAAGATCTGCGACTGACACAGTGCAGGGACACATTTAAATGTTGCCTAAAACACATTACGTTAAACTCGCTTTTAATATTTAATCATCATAATTTTATATTACTGTCGTTATATGTATGTATGTATTTATTATCTGATTTTTTTTATTGAAACTAATGATTTATTATTGTAGTCACATACTACTTATTAATTAACTAAGACATAAACTAATACATAACTATCCGTATGCCTGCCTGTCTCTGTCTGTCTATATCCCATAGTTTAGAGGCTGTAAGGGCTACAGAACGATACGCAGGATTTCCACATTTCTCCATCCTCAGCTGTTCTCATAAGTTGATTATTGAAGCTAAGCCCAGTCCATTCGTTGATAATGTCGATGCATGCCTTTGCTGGTTTTTGTACTAGCACAGTGGCTCGGGGATAGAGCATCGGACTATCGACTAAGAGGACCCGGGTTCGAATCCTGTGCTGCCATGTAAAACTTTGGGCAAGTTTTTTCACTCTACATTGCTCCTGTTAACTCAGCTGCATGAATGATTCCTGGCTATAGACAATGGTGAATATATGTGTACGAGTTGTCGTCGCAAGTTAATTACCGGGTGGCTGAATGCTTGCCAGAGAAGCCGAGGTGGTGTTCAATTGAACCCGTCTACCACAGAGTAAAGTGGAAAAACGCATTGAATAATCCTGACGATTGGATACTGCGCTACATAAAAACTTGCCTTTTTACGTTTTCCTCTCTTTCTTGACCCATCCGTTCCTCCTTGCAGGATGGTGTAAACCAAGCTCCCCTTCCATCTTGCCACATGTCCAAACCATTGCAATTGTTATCAGCTGTTCTTGCCTGCTTGCCTGCCGATATATCTCTCAATCAGTTCTCGTTTATCTGTGCTGTGAGAGGAGTAATTAACTTGTAACAACCTCCGCATGCAGTTCATTCATCTTACAGTCATTGATGTGCTTCTCCATCTCTGCGTTGATCATCCAAGTTTAAGGCCAAAGAGGAATACTGATGTTATGAATGCTCTCCGCATACTCATTCTGGCTTCTATAGATATGTTCTTGTCTCTCCAGTTGGCTTCCGCTCTGCAATTGGACGAGGTAGCTACAACAATCCTGATTTGTATTTAATGATTAGATCTTACATCATCTGTTATAGTTGCTGCAAGGCATTTGATCAGTGTCACCATTTCCTGTGCTTCCCTGTCTATATGTATTGCTATGTCCTTGTTGGTTCCCGTCCTAATAAGTTTGCACTGATTTGCATGCCAAACCTCTTTGCACTCTCCTCAAATATACTCGAAAGGTCGATTCAGCTTTGCCAGCCACCAGATCTATATCATCACCGAAACGCAGTTTCGTATTTTCTATGGTTATAGCCCCTTCAAACACATCGAAGGCCTCCATAATGATGAATTTTAGGAAGACGTTGAAAATGGTAGGTGATGGTAAACACGCCAAACATATGTGGCGAACTAGTTACTAGTTTAATCTGCAATCAGAACTTTACGCTGGGATACTTGACACAAGTCGGTCAATTGCATTTACAATTCCTTGCCTGAAGTTGACCTTCTAAGAATTGCGCCAATTCCTTCATGCCATATCCTATCGAAGGCTTTATTAAAGTCTATACATTTCTGGAATATTGATTGATAGTTAATCCCGATCTGTGTCACTCTTGAAGCGTTTCTGTTTTAGTTATCTTCGTTCGTCACACTTTTTCGGCATCAAAATTCATCGTATATATATATATATATATATATATATATATATATATATATATATATATATATATATATATATATCTTCTTCGCCTTTTCCCACTAGGTGGGGTCAGCGGCCCGAATTCTTGATTTCCAGAATGTTCTGTCCTGGGCATCCTCCGAGGTGATCCGCAGTGCCTGCATGTCCCTTCGGACGCAATCCATCTCCTTCTTGGTCTCCCCTTGGTCTTTTTCCTGGCACTCTCATGTCAACAACTGCTCTCACTTCGTTGTTTTCTTCCAATCTCTGCATGTGTCCATACCAGCGTAGTCTCATTGCTCTTACTTTCTCTTGTATACTATTCACTCCTAGCTCCTTTCTTATGTCCACACTCTTTACTTTGTCTCTCAGTGTTACTCCTTTAATTCTTCTCAACATCCTCATCTCCGTTTTCTCGAGAATCTGTTCCTCCTTCTTTCTAATTGTCCAACATTCTGCTTCACACAGAAGTACTAGTCTACTGACAGTCATGTAGAGCATGAACTTTAATTTCCTTGGCACTTTCTTGTCACTGATAACTCCGGATAGGTCTCACCACTTGCCCCACGCTACACTGACTCTTGCTCTTACTGCTTCCTCTGAACCTCCTTCTTCACTGATGGTGACACCTAAATATTTGAATTTATTCACCTGTCTGACACTTGTGCCCTGGCTGTCTTTGGTGTTTGCTTTTGTTCCTTTCCTGCTGCTGACCATCACTTCCGTTTTCCCGATGTTGACATTTAGTCCCTTTCTCTCCATCCCAATCTGCCAATCAAGCCATCTTCTCTGCATCTCCTCCTCTGTGTCTGTTACTACTGCCAGATCGTCAGCAAACAGCAACTCACGTGGCAACCCGCGTCTGAACTCTTCGCTGATGACATCTAGTACTACGATAAACAGGAATGGGCTTAGTCCTGATCCCTGGTGTAGACCAACTTTGATGGGAACTCATCAGTTCTGCCATGCATGGTTCTCACTACTGTTGATGCTCCATGGTATGTTGCTTCTACTAGCCTCACTAGCTTCTCTGGGACCCCTATCCTTCGCAGACACCAATACACCAGATCCATGGACACCCTGTCATACGCTTTTTCTTAATCTACGAAGTTAATACGAATAAATCCATGTGCACTCCTATGTGTTTTTCTTGCAGTTGTATGATAAATACTGCATCTGTTGTACCTTTCCCTGGACTAAATCCAAATTGCATGTTGTTGACTGTGACCAGTTTTCTGAGTCTGCGCTCTACAATATTCTTAAACATCTTCACCCCATGTTCCAACAACTTAATGCCTCTAAAGTTCACACATTATAGTGGGTTCCCCTTTTGCTTGTATATGGGGACAATCTCACTTTTCTTCCACTCTTCTGGCATCTGTTCCTCTTCCCAAACTCTCTTCAGTATTTCATGCATCATGTCCACTCCACTCTCCCCTAGGTGTTTGATAAGGTTTATCGGGAGACCTGAGCATCATGCAGCTTTTCCCTTCTTCATGCTCTCTATGGCTTTCTTCGCCTCTTCCCTTGATATTTCCTGGACTGGTCCTTCCACTGCTGGTACTTCTCCAAGCTGTTCCCTGGCGTTTTTAATATTTAGTAGGTTGCTGAAATACTCTTTCCACCTCTCTTTGATCTTTACCTCATGTATTAGCATCTCCCCTATTTGGTCTTTAATCACATTCACTTCCCCAATGTCTCTTCTTGATCTTGCCCTTTGCTTTGCCACCTTGTAGATCATCCGTTCACCTTCCTCTGTTCTCATTTTGTCATTCACTCTTTGTATGCCTCGTTTTTAGCTTTGGCTACTGCAGCTTTTGCCTCTCTCTTCGTGTTCTTATACGCCTCCTTCAGTTCGTTTCCACCCTGCTTCTGCCATTTCTTGAATGCATCCTTTTTCATTCTCAGGCTCTCCTACACCTCTTCATTCCATCACCAGGTCTCCCTCTGCAGGTGTTTCCCTAATTTGATGGCTCCACATATATCTTCTGCCGCCCCCATGACGACTTTCTTAAATAATGTCCAACTTTCTTCTACATTAGTGTCTGCCTCCAGCTGGTATTCCTCTTCCACTTTGTCTCTTACTTCAGAGTCCAGACCTTAATCCTCTTTTCTCTGGTCCTTCTCCTATATTTTACTTCTTTTGTCCTCAGGACTGCATATAGCAACATATTCTGAGATACAACCTCTTCTCCTGGTATTACCTTGCAGTCTCGCATTTCCTTCAGATCAGCTCTTCGTGTCATGATTAAATCAATTTGTGAGCTGTTCCCTCCACTCTTATAAGTGATTAAATGCTCTTCGTTTTTGTTGAAGAAAGTGTTTACTAGTGCCAAGTCTAGGCTCTCCATGATCCAAGATTGTCTTCCCTTCTCTGTTCCTTTGGCCATATCCTTTTCCTCCATGCACTCTTTGAAAAACACCATCATATTTTCCCAGTCTTTCAAAAATTCCTCCTTTATCGTCTCTGTTTCTCCAATCTGTGCGGCATATGGTGACACTATATTGAATATCTCTCCAGCTATCACCAGTTTAAGCTTAATTAGTCTGTCCGATTGTCTTGACACTTCAACTACTTTCTGTTTAAACTCTGAGCTCAGAATGACCCCCACTCCGTTTCTACGGCTCTTTTCCCCTCTGTAAAGGATCGTAAATCCTTCTCCCAACTGTCTTGCGCTCTTGCCGGTCCACTTAGTTTCCTGCACACATAGGATTCCTATGTTCCTTATTTTGCAAACCTCTACCATCTCTCTCCTTCTCCCAGTTATCGATCCCACATTCCAGCTTCCGATCCTGACATTTCTTTCCACTATCTCCTTTAGCTGCGGCCGTGGTCTCCGCAGTACCCCTCGTCCACTTCTCATGTCAGCCGGGGGCTGCTGGCACGCGTATATATATATATATATATATATATATATATATATATATATATATATATAATATTTATTATTTTGTATTTGTAGACAGATGGAACTACGCCACACGTATTCGAACCCAGTGCTCGAAATGAATGAATATATCCAGGATATAAATATATGAACATGCAATCTATTTCTGTGACAAATTCAAAAATATGTGACGCAATTTCCAAATGTTTCAGTGCGGGAAAATGCCTAATGCCGAAACATTGCTGGTTAGAATCCCGCAAAAAGCTGAAAGTTAATTAGCAAGGCGATCAAGTGGTGCCGTGGCGTCAAAGATGACACATATTGACATCAGGCAGGTATTTTCTGCGTATTCAGGGCGTGTTTACAAGAATAGTTTTTGTGTCGAAACGAGTGTCATAATACATTAGTGTGCGATATTACGATGTAATACAAACACTAGTCATCACAGGAAACTTTTTTTATCTTACGGTTCCACACGAATAAAATTGTAAACTGAAGTCAGAGGTTTCGCGAAGGCCTGACTGAACTTTTTTCGGCTTGTATTCTGTGTGATTGTATCTATTGTAGCCCACGATAGATAATCCACGCAAGGACACATACATTACAAACATTTAACTTCAGACAGAAATGTTATACAGTACATTAATATCACTAGTATGCCGATGTATGACGGAGGAGTTGTAAATGTAACGTAACACTTTAAATCCAGGACCCGAATCCCGCTGATCTGCAGAGCTCAGTTGGTAAATGTGTTCGTTAGGTGCGTTCGCTTTTACAATCGGAAGGATATCGGTTCGAACCTGATACGAAATCAATAATAAGTATTATATATTTTTGTTGATGTTTTCAATAAATAATAATTATAAATCCAATCATTTTAAATCAATGAATGATGTACTGCTTGTGTTTTAATTGTTGTGGTAATAACTATAATTTACTCGCGAAAACAAAATAAAATAAAGTATAGTAATTGTGCAATTATGACGATGATATATATTTCTAAATTTAAATTATTGTTACTACATGTGAAAACAATGTATAATTAACATATTTTCGGGGCGTATAAATGATTATTATAAAATAAAACAAATACAAACAGTAGTCTACATCATTGCTTTATGGTTCGATTTGAAACGTTAAAGTATCGAAAAATCAATGGTATCGTGTCGGTGACCTTCCGATTGTAAAAACGAACACACCTAGCCAATGGGTCTACCAACTGAGCCAGGATTTAAAGAGTTATATTAAATATACAACTCTTCCTTCACACATCGGCAATGTTTATTTACGGTTTACACAACATTTATTTCTGACATTAAATACATACTGTCTGTTTGTAATATAGGCTTGTGTGTCCTGGTGTGGATTATAATCACGAGGGCTGCAATCGATACAATTTCTTTGAAAACACTCCGAAGACAGCGGCGATGTCGAAGCTCAGACAGCCTTCCGCGAAACATGTAACTTCATTGTTTTCAAATTTATTCGTAAGGAATCTTAAGATACATGTATGTTCCATATGATGACCATTGTTTGTAGTACAGCGTAATATCGCACAATAATTCACTTTGACGCTCGTTTCGGCCCAAAAGTTATCGTTGTAAATATGCTCTGAATGCAAAGAAACAGTGCGTCTGATGCAAGTATGTGTCCTGTCTGACGTCAAAACTGGATATCCAGATAGCGCGGCAAAAATATGCATATTCGAAAAAGTCGAGTGGCATAGCATAATATGTGGAATTTCTAATTAATTGATTTTGTTACTGTTTTTGGCTTTGTGGACATGGAGCTACACGGCAGCATGTATTACAATATAGATTCAAGCAATAGGTGTTTTTATTTACTTTAATGAAACCGACTTTTTTAATTAGCTAATTACAATATATGGTACGATATGAAGTTGTAATGTATAACAAAATGTATACCTGAATCTTTGATGGTAGCTGGTAAAGAATTGCTAGTGGGTGTAACTGTACTGGATGTATCGGCTGTTCTGGTGCCTTGATCGGTACTGACGTGATCATAATTTCCTGCGGCTTCGACAGTATTGGTGGCTGCAACGGTACTAATATCTTCGCCAGTTGTACTTGTTACTGCCGCTGAGGAGGTAATCGATTGAGTCGATGTCAGTGGCACTGTACAAAAGACAAGCCGTGCACCAATGCAACAATAACCACGACCTGTTGTTGGCAACGCCTTGGGTCCATTAATCATGGCTGAAAGACCATTCATGTTTAACTACGGGTAATTTTGCTTTCCTGGTAACGTAACACGTGTAGTATTTCTAATAAATGTTGAATTTACTAATAAATGTTTGCATTTAGTAAACGAAAGCTGTTGTTATTGCAGTATTTGCAATCGTAAACTTGTTGTAGTGTTTAATTCGATACGTTTTGGTGAGTTGTGACTTCCATTGTACTCCCATGATAATGAAATGAACCAGAATTGTGTGGTGGCTCCAGTCTATTCAGGGATCGTAAACATTTCGTAAACATTGTGAACTTAATGCGTTGTCACATGTTATCTGTATTATGCGAGGGGAATCGAATGAACTGTCCAAATAAAAGTACAATAAAAACTATATTACATGCAACGAAAATCAATGTTTTTATTTATACACACACGCACACACGCACGCACGCGCGCACGCGCGCCGCACAAGCTCGTATGCATGCATGCACACATGCATAAATGGGTGACTGTATTGTTTACATAGCAATAACCCAATGCAACAGCAAGAACGGGACACTAAGCATTATACAAATTATGTTGTATATTTCTTCACATGTACTTATAGGTTACTATAAGAATGTTTCATTTGTGTTTTGGTGCAACATACACCAAAACGCAACTGTTGTAGAAGGTACTGTATGGAAAGACAAAACGAGATAAAATAAACAGCAACAATGGTTGTATGAAATTGCTTTTCTGATTTAGTTGCATACAACAATTTTTTTTTTGAAGTCAATTAATACATATATTCCAAACAAATATGCAAACGCAATAGTTACATTACGTATATGTTCACAAACCAGTGAAAGAGAAGTTATTACGTAGCAAAAGTAACTTATTTAACCTTATTGTGGTTATGCGTAAAGTCTTGCGAAACCAGTTTTTGGCAGTGCTCTGACGATTGTCGTCAAATAATATTCGATCGCTTTACAACTGATTGACAAACAAAGTGTCTTATTCATTCGCTAAATGCTGTGCATATATATCACCTTCGATATCATAATCTGTAATAAGTATAAACTGCATAAACAGTACAGTGAGATGTTCGTTCACAATACACTTTAAAATTATCTATATACGTGTGATATATGACATTATCGATTAGCCAGCAAATGTTCCATTCTCTTAAATACAGTGATACCTTGGCCAAGTGACCAATCTTCAATACTACGATACTTAGTGATAGGGCATCTCAAGTACTTCGCTGATAAGCAACCGCTAATAGATAACTATTCTTTTTATGTATACCATAATTATCTAGTTGCATTGGTAGTAATGCATATACCACTGATACCTGTATGTTTTGTAGTTGTGTAAGAGTTTCTTGTGGGTTTAGCAGTACTGGTGGCATGAATGTACTGACAGAATCAGTTTTACTATCAGCTTCAACTTACTTGTTGCTTCAACTGTACTAGTGTCTTCGCCAACTGTACTTGTGACTGCCGCTGATGAGGTAATCGATTGCGTTGACACCAGTGACACTGAACAAAATGATAAGCCATGCATCAATGAATGAATAATGATGATCTTGTTTGGTTATGCCGCGTGTTACTTTAACCATAGGTGATAAATAAATTGACTACAGGTAAATACTCGTTCCTATTGACACAACACACAGTTGTGCTGTTTTGTAATGTATGTGTATTATATATATATATATATATATATATATATATATATATATATATATATATATATGGCCGCCAAATTTTATTCGTAAAGTGGTGAACACTGAGAACTTCTCAGTTGTTTGGTTTTGGTGACTAAACATCTATATTGAGGTATCATGATTGATGAAAGTCACCTAAGTATAATTAAATTACTGTTTTGTGATACTTATATATGTTACTATAATATAGTGTATTTGTAGTATAGCGAATGCACAGTATTTCGTTCATTTTTTTGAGATTAGCAAAACTATATATTTTCGGTAACGTCAGTATGCCTTCAATGTGAAACCCAATGTATCATTTTTAGAGATATATTTGGCGGTCAGCCATCTTAATGTTTTTTAATAATTAACACTGAAAACCTATATTTACAATACCACAGCTGCTACGTCAACCAGATTTGTTATTTGAGTAGCTAAACTTACATTAGGGTAAATTACAGTATGCTTGCATCATCATACCAGCATCACTATACGGTGCTGATCGTCTGTGCATTGACTATTCCTGCACAATATTTCCTGATACTGTTTGCGGCTGATTTATTAACAAATCTAGGTTTTCCTTTGTCCACCATGTTCAACAAACAATATGATTGCCATATATAGCAATGAAAAATAACCACGTTTCAGATTCTATATATATCATACCTTTTCTAGAAATCTCAAAAAGGTGAACGAAACACTGCTGATATACTATTTAGTCGTAATATGTAGAACGGCCATAACTTAGTAATATACTTAATAATAATAATAAGAAAACATTTATAAAGCGCCATAAATCTAGAAATATTCATTCGGAGGCGCTGTACATGAGTATGTATACATGTGTCGTAAAATTATAATATTAAGTTTGTTAAGGTAAATAAAATACATAACATATTTATAAAAAGTAATAGTAATAAATAATAAAATAAATAAGTTAGCTAAAGATAATTATTAAAATAAATGGTATATTGATAATAAAATAATGAGTATGACATTATGTAAAATTTATGTAAAACATATACAAGATAATAAATAGGTAAAAATAAAATACAAATTAAATAAACTGACAGGTGTCTACACTTCACACACAGCCCGGAATAGGTGGGTTTTCAATAGTCTTTTAAAAGTCACGAGGCAACAGGTTTTCTTCATCTCGGCAGGGAGAGAGTTCCACAGTCGTGGACCAGCTACTGAGAACATTCTATCACCGTATCGGCTGCGAGATGGCGGCACGTAGAAGTCACTGTTTGTGGTTGAGCGTAACACTCTAGTAGCACTTTGTTCAAGCAGGTCGGTGATGTAAGGTGGCGCCAGTCGATGTTGTGCACGAAACACCAGTAGCAGGATTGAGTACTGCACTCGTTGTTTCACCGGGAGCCAGTGTAGTTTCGTGAGAACTGATGCAATATGTTCACATCTGTGGCAGCGGAACTCTAGTCTAATCTACATGCCACAAGTAATTGGGCCCTTTAGCAAAATACAGTTTCCTCTTTAGTCGACCCTTTTTCCTGAGTTCTATACCTTCAGGGTCAAGAATCTGCATCAGTGTATAAACTACTTTTCTAGATGCAACCACCCCAGCCTGTCGGCACTTGAGATGCATCCAACGGTAGCCATGCTGGTTCCCGGAACCATAAATTTGCTCATGGATGAAAACGGCTAGTTCCACTATGTCAGTGTAATGTCTCCGTGGAAATAGATTTTTCCGACTTAGCGAACGTTTAAGCGTCCTCTTACTAATCACTATGCGGTGATTGATGGCCAGGGCACCGAGAAATTCAATGTAACTTAACCCGATGTGGAAATACAGACCAGCCGCAACGTCACGATCCATGGCTACCAGCACCAGTTCTGATAAAATCCCACTACCAGCACGTGTATAGCTGGTACAACTGAGTGACGGCTAATGACTAGGCAGCGGCCGCCAGATAATTAAGTGGCGGCCGCCAGGTAATTAATTGGCGGCTGTCAGATAATTAAGTGGCGGCCAGCCACCAGATAATTAAGTGGCGGCCGCCAGATAATTAATTGGCGGCTGTCAGAAAAATATACATTCACCGTGGCACCAACGGACTTCCGTAGAACTCTACTAAGAGGTGAACACATAGAAGAACTGGAAGAAGAATTAGGGAAACCAGGTTGGTATTGGATATAATCGGGATCGGAGAAGTGAAAAGACGAGAAGAATGTTTCACTACCTTAACAAGCAGCCACCTACTAATCCATTCTAAGGCAAACAACGGCAAGCAGGATTAGGCTGCCTTATAAACACGAAATGGAAAGACCATACAGTGAGAGCAAAATCAGCCCCAGAGTAGCAGAACTTGTTCTGTGCATAACAAAGCGCTAGCTAGTGCAAATATATGCCCCAACAATATCATACTCAGAACTTATACAGCGATGGGACTTTAAGGAAATCAAACGGCAACGGGCAAATGTGGGCTCGAATTGATAAACGACACCTTGGTAGAATGGACAACATCAAGAAAGTACAACATCGTGAATACCATGTTTCAGAAGAAAGCAGGGAGGAGATAGACGTGGAAAACCCCAAGCGTGTAACGAAGACCGAATCTGACTACACCCTAACAAACAGGCCAGACATCGTTACAGAGGTAACCGTCATCAACCAAGTCAACATTGGAAGTGACCACAGAATGGTTATGACCAACATCAAACTGTATGTAGGGGTGGAAAGGTCTTTGATGACCAAGAGGTCACCAAGAGTAGACGCCACACAAATAGGAGCAAAAAGATCGAATTCCAACTCGAATTTAGAAACCGAATTTAGACACTACAAGAACTAGACGACATTGACACCGACAGCCATTAGCGAAACCACCACAGACAAGATCCAACACAGCGCGTCAAGAGTAGCTAAAGCAATCAACGATCCACTGAAATCGAGGATATCGTCACCAACACGAGCCCGGATGATGAAACGACGAGAAATTGTGGGAAACGGCGACAACAAACAACGAGTAGAGTACGCAGAAATATGCAAGACCATCAAGAAAAAGCAAGAGAGGACATCAGGAAATAAAACCAAGAGATCATACGAGAAACGATCGTGGCATCAAAGAGCCTGAGGAAAGTCCAAAGAATGCAGAAGCTAGGCCAGTACAGACTGATAACACTCCTAGACAAGCAGGGTAGAGAAATCCATAATCAAGATAAGATAATATAATGAATAGAAGAATTATACAACGAGCTATACGACAGTGAACAGAGTACCATAATCCACACTGACCCAGAAGAGGTACCAAATATAACATCATTGAAGATGGAAGCAGCACAACGAGATATGAAGAATCGGACAGCAACAGGCAACGACCATAATATTATAAACACCGAGACATTGAGAGCAGAGAAGATACCATCTTGAAGACACTTGCTAAGGTGTACATTAAATGCTTATCATAAAGACAAATAACCACAGCGTGGAAGAATGCTAAGATGGGGTAATCTACAAGAAGAGAAAACAGAAAGACCTCAAGAAATACAGACCGATATGTCTACTATCAAACATCTATATAGTACTCACGAAAGTACCAACGAAAAGGCTAGAGAAGACACTGGACGAAAACCAACCACGTAAGAAAGCTGGACGCAGAAGCAGATACTCAACGACAGACCAAATCCACGTCGTAAACTATCCGAAGGAGAAGTGCAGAGAATATAATATCCCACTTTGCATCGCATTCGTCGACTACGAGAAAACCTTCGACTCAGTGCAAACTCAAGCAGTACTGACCTCGCTTCAAGAACAGGTGATAGAAGATGTATACATCGAACTCCTGAAGGAAATCTACACCAACAGCTCGATGACAGTCCACCTACACAAAGAATGCAACAAGATAAACATCAGGAGAGTGGTACGACAGTGTGATACCATATCGCCCAAGCTGTTTACGGCAGCACTCGAAAGTATATTTCGACGACTGACTTGGGAAACCAAAGGCTTGACAATTGACGGCGAATATCTTAGTCATCTTAGCCTCGCCGTCGACATACATACTCATATGCGCAAATATACCACATGAACTACAACAAATGCTACAAGAATTAGCTGATGCAAGTGAAAATCATGGTCTGAAGATGAGCAAGTCGAAGACAAAAGTGATGATGGAAAACGAGACACCAACATTATATCAACAATACCCAGATCGAGAAAGTTGAAAGCTACATATACCTGGAACAGAGATACAGCACCAGACAAAAACACAAAAATAAGGAGATTCAAAGAAGAACCACGGCCGGATGGACAGCATTCGCCAAGCACCGCGACATCTTCAATGGTAACATTGGAACATGCTTGAAGAGACAAGTCAAGTCTACAACACATGCGTACATCCAGCAATGACATATGGCGCGGAAAGATTGGCACTCACCAAGACATCTTCAAGGGTAACATTGGAATATGCTTGAAGAGACAAGTCAAGTCTACAACTCATGCGTACATCCAGCAATGACATATGGCGCAGAAACATGAGAACTCACCACCCAAGCAAAGAACAAGCCGTCAGCCGCACAAACAAAGATGGAAAGGAGTATTTTAAACATCACATACCAAGACAGAAAAACAAACATCTGGGTAAGAGAAAAGGCAAAGGTCACAGACGTAATTGAACAAGTCAGAAGACAGAAATGGGCCTGGGCAGGGCACGTTCATCAGGATACGAGATAACCAAAGGACACTGCCTGGAAACCCTACGAAAAAAGGGCCTAGACCGGTGAAGAGACAAACCAGACGACTATTGGAAGGGTACTGGAAGTTCGATTTGTCATATGTTCGATTATCTTACATATATCGTTGCCCTTACACGTTTAGCCGACGTGAATGGTATGACAATTAAAGAAGAAGGATGAACATAATTGCATTAGCATGCAATGACAAATAGGACGCTACTACGTTTGTGTTAATGAGGACCGTTTTATAATTACCAGATTACGGTATATGGTAAGATATGAAGGAATAATGTGTAACGAAACGTGTACCTGCATCTTTCGTAGAAGCTGGCAAAGAGTTGCTAGTGGGTGCATTTGTACTGGATGTATCAACTATTCTGGTGCCTTGATCGGTACTGACGTGATCATAGTTTCCAGCGGCTTCGACAGTATTGGTGGCTACAACGGTACTAGTATCTTCGCCAGTTGTACTTGCTACTGCCGCTGAGGAGGTCATTGATTGAGTCGATGTCAGTGGCACTGTACAACAGACAAGCCGTGCACCAATGCAACATTAACCACGATCTTTTGTTGGCTACGCTTTGCGTACATTAATCATGGCTGAAAGACCAGTCATGTTTAACCATGGGTAATTTGTTTCCTGGTAACGTAATACGAGTAGTATTTCTAATCAGAAAGTTTGCATATAGTAAATGAAAGTTGTTGTGGCATTATTTGCAACCGTAAACTTTGTTTGTAGTGTTTACTTCGAAATGTTTTGGTGAGTTGTGACTTTCGTTGTACTCCCATGATAATTAAATGAACCAGAAATGTGTGGTAGCTCCAGTCAAATCAGGCATCGGGTTGTGCTGTTTTGTAAAAACTTTGAACTTAATGCGTTGTCACATGTTATCTGTAGTATGCGAGGTAAATCGAGTTATCTGTCCAAATGAAAGTACATCAAAAACTATATATTACAAGCAACGAAAATCAATGCTTTTATTTACATTAAAACACACACGGTCGCACGCTAGCATACACACTTGTAAGACATATATATTAATTATACATTAGCTATATATATATATATATATATATATATATATATATATATATTTCTTCATATATAACCATACGTTACTATAAGAGAGTCTCATGTGCGTGTTGGTGTTATGTACACAATGTATTACCATAATATTTTATGCATACACTTATGACATGTTGAAGTTGTTACTAGTATGCAAGTTTTAACATTTATGCTTATTTATATACCTGTATATATATATATATATATATATATATATATATATATATATATGTATACACATATACATATACATATACAGGTATATAATAGTATTCTGCATTGGTAGACAAATGGAACTACGCCACACGTATTCGAACCCAGTGCTCGAAATTAGTGAATATATCCTGTATATAATTATACGAACATTCAATCTATTTGTGTGACAAATTCAAAACTATGTGACGCAATTTCCAAATGTTTTAGTGCGGGAAAATGCCTTGATTCCGAAACATTGCTGGTTAGAATGGCTATTTCATATAACTTTACATTTATTACCTAATTAGATACGTGTAGCTGGTGAAGTTCGATTTGTCATATTATGTTCGATTAACGTAAATATCGTTGCCCTTACCCACTTTACGTTTAGCCATGTTGAATAGTATGACTACTAAAGAAGAGGGATTAACATAATTGCATTAGTATGGAATAACAAAAAGGACGCTACTACATTTATGTTAAAGGAATAAAACCAAGACTTTACCTAACATTCGTTTTCCATGTATATATAACAATTAAGGATGTATGTAATATTTGAAAACTTTGAACAAAATAAACACAAATACATTTGTAGTATTAATTCGGTTTTAATTCCGTCAGTATTAGTCCGTCGGTAAATGTCAAATAATTCAATTTTATTCATGTTTTTGGGTATAATCTTGGCAACATGTTTAAACATTGCATCAGACTTCTTTCTATACCTGGCTCAAAATGTCTTCGATATGAGAACTGCTGAGAACCTAGTGACCGTGACACGCAATGATGTCAAGACAAACTCCGACTGCCCTGTGTCTACAGATGTGTGCATACCCAAAGAAGCAAACAGATGTATGATTGAACATATTGTAGAAGTTGCAGAAACGTATTAATAGTCTACCTATACTCCCAACATGATGTCGTGCTCTTGGCTCTTCGCTGGGAGCCACAATTGGGTAACAGCTTCGAACTGTAATTGCAGCACTGGCTGGGTTTCCAGAAGGGGCAGAACAGTCCACTGAAGTGATCAAGGGCTGTGAAGAGTTCTTGTGCATACCATTATGCCCTGGATGGCTCTACATTACCCATGTGAAAAACGTCTGGAGGTACTTTTCAAATTACTGAGACATGAACAAAGATTAAATAAACTCCAACGTACTCATGGTGGAACACACAAGGTGAGCACATGTACAGGCGAATGTTTGATCACGAGATGTAGTCTCAAACCCAATCATCCCCAAATCTCTGGAGCCTGGATAGCACCAGCATGGTGGCCGATTGTTGTCAGTGCAAACCCCATCTTCAGAATTCAGTTTTGCAGCTGACGCAGTGCAGCTTTGCATTAAAAAACTTTATAATCTTAGTGCATGTCCATGATCATCAAGTGTGGCTACATGACAGGTTTCATAGGGTAGTGTCGGTGGACGTCTGGGGGGGGGAGTGAACAGCTCGGCAGTTCGTAGTAAGGATTGTATGTTTTTAATAATTTGAATTGGCCGTCCGTTATACAGAATTTAACAGAACATATTTAAAAACGTCGCCTGAAAACACTTATATTTTTACATCAGCTTCAAATTTCGATGATACATAGATCTTACGACACATAATATAATATGCTCTCTGAAGTTTTGGAAATAATATTATCAACTTCAGCTGTGAAAATAATAGATTTTGTCGGAAGCCATCTTATAAAACGGCGGATATTACAAAATGGCGAATATGTGAGAGTCAATAAAGGTTTAAAGTAATACAATTTAAATAATCATATCTTAAAACCTTACATATTGCCACCAATTGTTGGCTCTAGATTACGTAGTTCGATATGGGTAAATGGCTGAGCCGGACGTCATCTTTAAAAAATTGCGGATATATGAATGTTAGTGAAGGTAAAATGCACATTGGTGTATATCGCTGTCCACCAAGCTATTCAATGTCATCAACACTACTGCTCAATGTGATGTAGTATTTGAGATATTGTGACATTTGTTTTGACGACCGCCATCTTTACAAATGGCTGACGTGAAAGCAAGAAAATTCCAAAAATGATTTATTTTAAATCCTTGCTCCATAGAACATATATCCGTATACCACAATTATTTCTCTAGATGAAACAGTTATTAACGTACGGCGAAATTAAATTTGGCGGCCATTTTTTAAATGGCCGTTAAATCACTATGGGACCAAATATAAAAAATGGCAACAAGGGTTTTTAAGTTATATATATAATTTAGATGATTTTTAAACCTGTTGCCAAGATAATACGCAAAAATATTCTTCTTTTACAGTTGCCGACGCACTATATAGCGAATCCCGCAAAAAGAAGAAAAAGAAAGACAAAACGATATAGCATGAACAGCAACAATGTTCGTATGAAATTGCTTTTATGATTTAGTTGCATACACACTATTTTTTGTTTTGAAGTCAATTAATACATTAATTCCAAACAAATACGCAAACGCAATAGTTACATTACGTATATGTTCACAAACCAGTGAAAGAGATGTTTTTACGTAGCAAAAAAGTAACTTATTTAACCTTATTGTGGTTATGCGTAAAGTGTTGCGAAACCAGTTTTGGCACTGCTCTGACGATTGTCGTCAAATAATATTCGATCGCTTTACAACTGATTGACAAACAAAGTGTCTTATTCATTCGCTAAATGCTGTGCATATATATCACCTTCGATAGCATAATCTGTAATAAGTATAAACTGCATAAACAATACAGTGAGATGTTCGTTCACAATACACTTTAAAATGATCTGTATACGTGTGATATATGACATTATCGATTAGCCAGCAAATGTTCGATTCTCTTAAATACAGTGATACCTTGGCCAAGTGACCAATCTTCAATACTACGATACTTAGTGATAGGGCATCTCAAGTACTTCGCTGATAAGCAACCGCTAAAAGGTAACTATTCTTTTTTATGTATAATATAATTATCTAGTTGCGATAAAAGTAGTAATGCATATACAACTGATACCTGTATGTTTTGTAGTTGTGTAAGAGTTTCTTGTGGGTTTAGCAGTACTGGTGGCATGAATGTACTGACAGAATCATTTTTACTATCAGCTTCAACTTACTTGTTGCTTCAACTGTACTAGTGTCTTCGCCAACTGTACTTGTGACTGCCGCTGATGAGGTAATCGATTGCGTTGACATCACTGGCACTGAACAAAATGATAAGCCATGCATCAATGAAAGAATAATGATGATCTTGTTTGGTTATGCCGCGTGTTACCAT
The DNA here is from genome assembly GCA_025642075.2 of Ridgeia piscesae. Lineage (NCBI taxonomy): Eukaryota > Metazoa > Annelida > Polychaeta > Sabellida > Siboglinidae > Ridgeia > Ridgeia piscesae. The sequence continues at coordinate 42,380 of JAODUO010001014.1, forward strand.
AGGTGATAACATAAATTGACTACAGGTAAATACTCGTTCCTATTGACACAACACAAAGTTGTGCTCTTATATAATTACTGCGTCCTTTATCCGCTACCACATGATCTATATATTGGTGGGATGCATTATACGGCAGAGGAAGATGTACAACAACGGAACAAACGAGCAGTGAAATTATTTTGCTTATAAACATATCTACATCTGCACGAAGAGCTGAATTAGGACGATAAACTACACCTACTATAATAGGTTTATTTTGGTTATCTTGAATTTAAAAATATAGACTCAAATACATGGGGAATAAATATTGAGAGATCTTCGCGTTTATTGTATATAGTAAAGTTTTCGTTAATATATATATATATATATATATATATATATATATATATATATATATATATATATATATATATATAATAGAAATACAGGATAAAATATTAAATGAAAATAAAATTGCTTATCTGATGCGCGATTACAACATTCATTTCTTAAACTTTGTTACCCATCAAAAAACCAACGACTTCGTACATAATGTATTATCCCAAGGTTTTATACCGCATATAGCCAAACCCACACGAATAACGTCAAACTCGGCAACGCTTATAGACCACTTATATTCAAATCATAATCTCCCTAATTATGAATCAGGAATTATCGTCACTGATGTAGCCGATCATGTTGGTTTATTTCATATAATATATGGTAAACCTCGTCCAAAAAACAATATATAGGCAGGTACGACAGTTGACCCCAAAACATTGCGTCGTTTAGAAATATGTTACATATGGCCGTTATTATTCAACTGTGCTATCCACATCCGATGTAAATGAAGCTTATGATAATTTCCTGATTATATACAAATCACTTTTTCGAAATATCCTGTCCAGTTAAACATATGATGGTTAAGAGAAAATACATGAAACCGGAACCGTGGATTACTTCGGGCATATTGACTTCATCGATGTATAAAGCAAAGTTACTTCGAAAGAAACTAAGTAAACCTACTCCTGAAACGATCAATAAATATAACGAATATTGTAGAGTTTTAATACGATCAAGCAAGCAGCAAAAAGTGCTTATTATGCAGAAATGCTAGAAGCACGTAAACATAACATCAAAGAAACATGGGCTATACTACGACAAGCAATACACACATAACAACATTCTCTAAGTTCCCTGAATCCTTCATCATAAATGGATATGAGGAAAACATTTAAAAATCGCAGAAGAATTTAACAATTTGTTTGTTGGAATAGGTAAAACAATAAGCAATTCAATAGGTCTTCATGTTAAGCAATGTGAAGCACATCTAATGGGAAACTATCCAGTAAATGTTTTCATGACTCTTACACACAAAAACAGAAATAGAACTTATCGTACGTAATCTTAAAACTAAATGCACCGAAGATTTCGATGGTCTATCAACTCCGCTTGAGCATATACTAAACCAATCCATTGTCATGGGAACTGTTCCTGAAAAAAAAAAAACTGCCAAAGTCGTGTCCGTTTTCAAATCAGGTAAGAACAAACTGTTCAACAATTATAGACCTGCGATTTCTAAAATAATGGAAACAAATTGCAATAAACTGATGATGTTTTTAGAAAAATATAACATTCTGTATAAACACCAGTATGGATTTCGAGCAAATCATTCTACAGTTCACCAAATATTGCGTTTGTTCAAGGACATTTCAGTAGCAAATGATAAAATAACAAAAGACCCTACATTGGCTATGTATCTGGACCTTTCAAAAGCAATTCAAAAGCAATAGACCATGATATTTTGCTGTATAAATGAAATGTTTATGTTATTCCGGGAATGAGTAATAAATGGTTTGCCAGTTACTTATCTAATCGAAAACAGTACACCGAAATACACAAATGAAAATCTTCTCAAAAATATAACAAGTGGAATGCCCCAAGGAACCACACTTGGACCAATCTTATTTCTAATTTATACAAATGATATAATTAGCTATACATCTTTACATGTATTATCTTTTGGTGATGACACAACTTTATACAAATCAGGTCCTCATGTTGATACTGATAGGTCACTTTAGTTAATTATATAGACACATGTATTTTAATTATTTATTTTAAAATATTACCTGTGGGTACTTTTCTTATTATTGTATGTATTTTTAATAGCAGCATATTGTGAAGCGTCACAACCAATTATGGATGTGGCACTATATAAATAAAATACTATTATATTACAATAAAACTTATTATTTCCTGCAAAATGCGCAAATGTTGAATTACTTATAAATAATATAATAATAATTAATTATTATCATCACTATGATGATAATAATTAATTATTATTATATTATTTATAAGTAATTACAACATTTCGCGCATGCGAATGCAGTAAGTAAAGTTTATAAATATTCGCACGCACAAACGTGCCGTCTGACGGCTTGCGATTTTACGGTACCGCACAGCGGCCGACGAAGTTGCCGTCCAGATTTGCGCGTTTGTTTTGTGAATTTTCTTCGTTAGAGGAATGCAAGTGATTTTATTTTATAACGTTGTTTATGTATATGTATGTAAGATAGGTGAGGAGAGGTTTGGCGGGTGGTGGAGGTCGTTTTCATGGTTGGGTCAATCCAACCCTGTCGTCTGGCATCCGCACTGTGTCTATGACTGTCCCAACGAATCAACTGGACCACTGTTTCGGTTCTGGTTGATTTAAAGGGTAACAAAAAGACAGCTTACTGATACTGTCTTTCACGGTACTATTGCTACAAGCGTATCAGAAACAGTGTAGCATATTGATGTCGCGATTTCGTTGTATACCGACGTAAGGCACATTTAGCGAACCGCTTGGCTGTATGTTATGACAGCTGAACCACAAACGACTTTATGACCTAATACTTTTCCAAAGTGCAGATAGAAGCTAGGTTATATATATATATATATATATATATATATATATATATATATATATATATATATATATATATATATATATATATATATACATATACATATATATATATATATATATATATATATATATATATATATATATATATATATATATATATATACACTATATACACACACCAACTCCACCATGCCCATCAACATTTTGCAATTTTGTGTTAAAAAGTAAACTATGGTATCCGTTTGTATTGTGTTGCTGAGAATTCCAAATTCTAAATATTTCTGTTAAGCCAATTATATCAAGTTTGAGGCCATCTGATGATTAATTAGAAAATAATTCTTGCAAAGAATAGTGCGCCTCTACGCTGCGACAATTTATACATAACATCGATAGAGAAATGTTGTCACTTTGGAAAGCTTTTGAGAATTCAACCGGGGTCAAATATTTACACCCATTAGTATTTTAAAAAGGGTGAGTCATGATACATTTTATCTTCGTAATGATTAATTTCAGTGTATAACTTTGTAAAGTCAGTTTCCATTTGTTTGGATCAGGTCTATGTTAATATTATCATCCATTTACAAACATAGTAGAGGATATCATATTAAACCAATTAACCCAATCCGTCGTCTCTACAGTACTACCAGAAGCAACGTAGAACAGCTGAGGAAAACAACAATAATGCATAGCACTAATTAACTTAGAGCCTTCTGTGTAGCATGGCATCGTATCATTAATCGTAATTGTATGTGTAATAGTAAAAAACCTGATCGACAAACACAGCCGCTGCGCATCATCATTTCCTAAAGTAAGTCAGGACTTATTCCTTTTTGTAGTGCATACATCAGTATTCTTAATCTCCCAACACCGACCAATGTTTGCAAACAATGCCTCCTTATTATACAACTAGCATTCATAGAAACTCTCAATGACAATATTAATCAATATTTAGGACGTACGTTAGCACAATGTACATAAGCATCATATTCGCAACAGATTCACAAGATATATATATCAACACTTTCTAAGATACTATTACCATTAGTTATTAATTTATAGAATCTGAACGATATATGTTTCATCAGTCTATCCTCTATGAAACCTATCATCTGGGAACAAATTAAACAGCTATTAATTATAGCTTCATCATCTCGCACCGCTTCACTGCGGAAGCGTACAATGACTGTTCGCTTGTGTAACTGACCCTGTTCGTCCTGCATTGGGTCGAGTCTGTAGCTTCGCTCCAGGTGGTCGATACGAATGTGGGTCAACCCCATCTTCTCCAGGATCGTAGCGATCACCGTGGCATTGGTGTTGTCGACGTCTACTTCCGGGAACCCATGAAATCGGAGATTTGGACGTCTGGTGTATTGTTCCCTCTTGTCAGCATCCGCCTCCAACGTCGCCACCGTCTTTTGTAGACCGCCGATCTGTTCTTCCTTGGCAGCCAGACAGGAGTTTATTATCTGCATCTCTGCGTCGAGGTGTGCAACCTGGAGATGCATGGCTGCACACTTCGTCTTGATGAGGATCGGGGCAATCACCTCTACTATCTCAAACACCGTCTTCTCGTGTTCCTTTCTTTTTCCGGTCTTCGGCGTGTCAACGTGTACACTGCGCTGCAGGCTGAACTTTTCAAGTTCAGTTGCGAAGTACGCCTCGACCACCCTGTTGATCTCGACTTAGTAACCAGAGAAATCACTGATACTAAGCGTCTGGTCAACGGTCAGCGTGAAGTGTCTAGCTGGTTTGTCTGGGCGTGGCGTGGTCGTGGCGTGGGCGAAAAAATGGGTGAATCAGGCTACAGTTGGTAAAAAAACAGCTTCATCTCACCACCCTTGCAATGCTCGCATCCTCCGTCACAATCACGAGTCACCAGCCAGTGTTTTGTTTAGTCACCCATACCCTCGATGCTACTGCACACGTTCCAACACTCCAAACACAGAGGAGCCAAACAAACACGTCTACTTCCCTATCAGGAATACAGTAATTACATAATTGAATCATAAGGCTAACGAGACAAATTGGAAGGGAAAAGGAGATGTGCAAGATCCAGGAAAATTCTTTGCATTCAAAAACTAAATTAATCACGACACTTCTAAAGAGCGTCGACGGGTTTAATATTTGCATTAAGACAACTGATAGAGATGATGTTAGAGTTGGATGCGAGAATGGCAGTTATATGTGTGAACCTGGATAACTTCGATATAGTCCGAAGTCAACTGTTGACGCTAGTACTGAGATGGGTGGAAATGCCATGAGCCAGTATCATTTACAACAACTAATAAGTTGCACATGGCTAAACGATTCTGCGTGCAAGGCAATGAACTATGACAACTATAATAATTATAATAATAATATTTATTTTGTATAGCGCCACATCCATAATCGTTCGTGGCGCTTCACAACATATTACAAGTTAAACGACATCAAAAATATATGTATACAATAAGACAAATACTAGTGTTTAAAAAAAAATGTATATGTATATAAGTAAATAAAATTAGTACGGTATTAAATAGCGTAGCACATTTAAATAAATAAATTACGTATTAGTAATAAACATACATAATAATCGGTCTAATGTATAATTATATTACAATTATACAGATAACTGACGGTATATTTATAATTTATTAGTAATAAATAGTTTAGTATATGTTAAAACTGTTAAAATAATAATAATAATAATTACGTAACAATAATGCCAATATATAAGTGTATAACTATGTATTGATAATATTACCAAATCATCTAGTAAAAAATTATAATTATAATGTTCATGTCGAATTACACTAATATGCAATATGACAAAAATGTGTCTTCAGTACACGTTTGAAGCTGGTGAGATTGTCACAAGTCTTAATGACCGTTGGTAAATTGTTCCAAAGGGACGCAGCAGGGACAGCGAACGAGCAGTCTCCAGCTTTGGTACGGATACGCTTCACTTCTAACGTGTTATTGTTCGCAGAGCGCAGTGTTCTTGTCTGTTGATACGGGCACACGAGTTCACACAAATACACTGGCGCGTCGTTGTGCATGGCTTTGTAAGTGAATACAAGTAGCTTGAAATCAACTCTGCACACAATGGGCAGCCAGTGGAGTTCGCGTATCCAGACTTTTACCTCCTCTAAACAATCTTCCATTTGCTTAACTGCAGCCAGTAATGCAGAATGGTTCAAGTCAAAATGAGCATATATATGTAAATCATCGGCATATTGATGGACGAATAGTTCATGGGCTCGTATTGTGTCGCCGATAGGTTGGACGTATAATGAAAAGAGCAGTGGCCCAAGGACAGAGCCTTGCGGGACACCTCTCGTTAAAGTAGTTGTACTCGACGACTGGTCACCGATTACTACTCGCTGCGTCCTCTCCTTCAGATAAGATAACATCCAATCCAGTATTTTGCCAACAAAGCCGTAGCGCAAACGTAACCGCCTAATCAAAATATTATGGTTGATCGTATCGAAGGCGGAACTGAAATCCACGAGAAGCAAGATGGTTCCTTGTTTTTTGTCCATTGCTGTTTTGACGGCACTTGTAACATACAGCAGCGCAGTTTCTGTCGAATGTTTTTTTCCGATACGCCGACTGAAAGCACTCCACCATTTGCTGATCAGATACATGCGTCATTATCCTAAGCGCGACCACTTTCTCAATTACTTTGGATAATTGAGTGAGGTTACTCACTGGTCGGTAACTGCTCAGGGTGTCTTTGTCCAGTGATGGTTTCTTTAAAAGTAGTCGGACAATTGCATGCTTCAACGACTTCGGCATCACTCCCTCGTCCAGAGGTGCATTTGTGATCCGTGTGATGGCAGGCACAATACTGGTGATGTTGTCAGTGAGCTGATTTGAGAGGATCCAACACGCACGTTCTCTTAGTAGCACAACAAATCGCTGTGATCGCTGTGCTCGTTGTTCGATCAAACACATCAATACAGTCAACGTCTTTCGTCTGATGGCCTATCGATGTCGTTGAAACACTCCAGACCTGATAGGAGATTGTCAATCTTTCCACGAAAGAAACGAGAAAATAGTTCGCATCCTTGGGTGTCGAAACGAAATCCAGGTGGTTGCTGTTCGCGCTGACCATCGAGCGATCTCAGTAGACGAAACATGTTTTTGTTGCTTGCTTTTTCCAGTTGATTTCGAAAATAATCCGTTTTGCGTGCTGATATCAGCGCAGTACATTCATCCCGGGCGGTGATGTATAATTGTCGATTAATCTCCAGTTTTGTTCTTCTCCACACATATTCCTGTTTTCGCTTTTTATTCCTGGCGACATCGATGCCAGTGTCATACCAGGGGTGTGGTGTTGTGTTTCGTACCCGCACGTTACGCCATGGGGCATGTTTGTCAAGGCAATTGGTGAGACAGGTCAATGTTTCTATAGTTCCGCTTTGTAATCGTGTTGGTTTGTACTGCAGACCTCAGAGCTCTAAGTTTGAGTTCAATGCGATAGTGATCTGACAGGGAGTCGGGATGCACGGACGTGATGAAGTTGTCGTCAGTCTGACTCATTACGAGATCAAGGATATGTCCAGTTTGATGTGTTGGCGAATGTACGTGTTGGGTTAGGTTGTACGATTCAAGCAGAGTGCGAAGTGGTTCGTACTTGAACGTATCGTCCAAATGAACGTTAAAATCGCCAACGATGACAATAACGGAGATAGAGGTTTCGATGAATAGCTGCTCTAGTTCTGAGTAAAAGTCCGATAATGTTCCAAATGCCTTGCTTGTTGCAGGCGGGTGATAAACGACCCATAAATTGTATTTTAACAAGAACGGGTTGGTGAATTACAGACGGATAAGTTCAATGGTTGTGAAATGCAGCTTTGGGAGGATCTTAGTGTTGTACGTGTTCCGATACACTACTGCAACTCCGCCGGCACGACCACAGGGACGTGCCACATGATGGAATGTATAACCGGGAGGCAAAAGTTCAGTCACGATCGCTTCGTCTCCGGTTTGTTTTAGCCACGTCTCGGTGATTGCCAAAATATCCCAATCGTGCTGGATAATCTTCTCGTTTATAGCGAGTGTCTTAGTTTTGACCGATCTAGCGTTTATCAACGCCATGTTCGTGTAGCAATCGTTGCCAACAATTTGGCAAGATAATGTTATTGTTGTTAACGCCGTGTTGGTGGAACGTGGGTCTAAAGACAGGTTGACGTCCGATCACTGGATCATTTGTTCGTTGGCGATTGCAATTACGACCGGCTCTGCATACTCGCGTGACCGCACAAATTTCATTAACCTTTATTGCGTCAAACAAAGGCTGCGGTAGCTTGCCGCCACTGACAGCAGCATTGTTACAGGCGAATAGTTCCTGCCGTGTGTAGGTCACCATAGGTGCAGGTATACCATCGGAATAAAAGTCACATAAATACACATAAATACACACAAATAACACAGTAGAACAGTTCCGTGCATCCAGGGTAATGTTATCAAAACGATGGTCCAGTCTCACCAGTGTCGCAGTCGTAAAAATAAGTAAAATCCAATGTTAAACACAGAGCAAATAAATAGCTGCCACAGTGGCGCTGGATCACATGATCCATACCTACAAGACACAAACATCCCGCTTCTCACTACATCCTCCTCCTCAGGTCGTTCTTACCCATTCATCCTTCGATCTCGTATGTGGCCTTATATTCTGTTCCGGTTTATCAGTAATCCTTAGGCTGTATTCTATTCAAATCTATCTCTTCGGATCGTTCGTCTTTATTCTGGTGTATTTTATGTTATGTTATTATTCTTCGAACCGAGTTGTTCTGTCAATTTTCTGTCTCCTATTGTTGCTGTTTACGTAGTTGTTGTTGTTCTATCGAAGCCACGTTTTCAGACCATACAAATATGCAGGTGAAATACACGCTCTTAAGACTACTTCTTCAAGCGATTTTGGGACTGTTCTGTCCATAGTTATGAACTGTGTATTTCTTGAAGCATTCTACCTTCTTTCAACGTGACACATCAAATCTGAACGCCCATCCGCCGTTGCTATTCTTACAAATTACACACGACCGTCCACAAGTTTGATTTCCTTTCCGTCTATTCTGTTGTCCAATATGCCTGGGTGTCCCTGATTGTCTGACTAGCTCTATTTTTCTGTCTCTCTCTCTGACTCTGTATGTGTCTGTCTGTACGTCTCTCCCTCTCTCTCCCTGACATCTCATCTGTCTTCTCCATGCTTAATCTCAAGTTGACGTTTTTTGTACATCCCATTTTATTATTCCAAATAAATCTTGAGTAATTTCTAAAGCTCTGACCAGATTGTCTACAAACGTTACCTTCCTTAGAATAGCAGTTGTGCTGTTCTTCCTGCTGGTTATTCCAAGCGCAATGAAACACGTAAATGGTAACGGGCTACGAACACGCCGATTACTCGAAACAATGCTAATTGAGAATTATCCAATCACAACCCCTCCTTGTTGTTTCTCATTTCCATCTATATATATATATATATATATATATATATATATATATATATATATATATATATATATAATTTCTTTTTGTTAACTTGTTAGTAACTAACATATTCCATAAAAAAATTGTACATCGTAGATTTCGTATTTGTAATTATAATAATAGGCATACAATCGTGATAATTTATATTTGTCAAAGTTGAACAATATTGTTATTTTTATAAATTTCATATTTCCCTTAAAACTGACTCAACATCATTGTGAAAAAACATGGCAAAGTATATTCTAATAAATATGAGACAATTTTACGCATTCTTGCAGAGATTCTACCCTAAACCGTTTTATTTACATAAGGTGGATGACAATAACACATTATTGAATGACATCTTTTACACATACACGCGCACGCACGGACGCTCGCACACAAGCGCGCGCACACACACATACCGGAGCACATAATTTTATGAAACTAGATGTGTTGCGACTTACCCAACTTGACACAAAGATCAGTCGTGTTGCCAACCGCTTCCACACGGCACGTGACTACAATTGTCTGAGTGATGGTTTCACTAGACAGTGTCATGACGTTGCTACACGTGACCTCCAGGCTGTCGGTGTTTGAAGTACATTCCGTAGTATTCTGCAGGGACTCACTCAATGGCGGTTTGGTAGACCAGGTAAATATGGCCTTTGGCTTCGACTCGACGGAACACTTCAACGTCATGTTGTTGGGAGTATTATCGACAGCAAATTCATCAGTGCAGGCGTAAGATTCGTTATTGACCAGAAGTCGATGATTATGTGGACTCACTGCAACCACAAACAACACCTGCTGATGACATTGATGACTATGAAACTAATAAACAACAGCATGCATGCCTTTGACGAATAGTATGCACCCAGGCACGACGTTTGCGGCTAAGAATGCTCTTAATGCTAAGATGATTTTCTTAGAAAACGATTCAACTTTTTACACAAGCGAACATACACATTTACGCAAATACGTGAACAATGCAACCATTAGGAACCTACATGACCGAAATGTAATGTTGGACCAGTAATGTAATAATCAACCAGTAATGTACAACTATAACAAATCTGATCTTGATAATGTTGAAGTTAATGGTGATTATGATGATTATTATTATAATGGTGAAGATAATTATGCTAGTAATTACTAGAAACAATTAGAAACTCAAGTGTACTCTCAAAATAACAATATAGTAGTAGTAACAAAAACATCTATACCGTGTTTATCCTCGAAAATTCACGCTCAGCGGCGCAACATACATAAATCATCAAGCATAGTTGTGAAAATGATCAGGCAAAAGTCATAATTGGAGCATGGGACCGCCGAACGTTTAGGTCGTTTAGTGTATATTATTGTTGGACCATATTTGTGTCCCTATAAATAAATGAACATGAACTATGTTGAGCCTAGTAACTGAAAATGTGCACTTCATATGTGTTAGCAAATGCTTAACTGTCTTCGATCCGCAGCATGAAATATAAAACTTTCTCAACTTCTTCTTTCCAAACAATCCGTTGAAAATGTCTTATCCTATTCGTTATTTACGACTTATTAGCCTCTTTTTGTTGCAGAAACTATTGCAAATATACTAGACTGGACGATGATAATTCCCTTTTACAAAATATTGTCCTTAAGGATATCACAACACTATAGTATATCCTCTTATATCACACACCAGGTTCGTTCATGTAGGTAATCATCGTATTTACATTCATTCCTTACACCTTTCAGAAAACCTATCAAATTTCGACCATGTAGATTTGTAGTAGTTTTTTTATATAGTTGCACCAACTCTTTGGAATGGGGGAGGCTTTCTAGTGTTAGATCAGTTGAAACTATTTCACTTTTCTTCTGTCATTTAAAAACATACATTTATAACCTTGCGGAGCCTATTCACCACAACGCACTGGGGTATTATTGACAATTAGAATACTGATCAATCCTGAAATTGGTCAACCATTTTGTTTTAATGTGCGTCAGAGGTACAAGAACACTTATGCGACCTTGCGACCCAAAATGACATCACTGTCTAGAATGAATTGCATGTCATACAAGACAATGCAGCTACAATGCGTGTGTTGCGAGCATGTCCAGCCATGAAACTTATGACATTAAACTCTTTTCAATTTTAATTTTAAAAATACTACCGTCTACTTTGAAAACATCTGCAAAAAGGCAGTTATACAGATAGCGGTCTTAATATGTCTTGTCCGTCTCCTCAAAAAGGGAAACTTGCAATTGTCAAATCCTTCGTAGCATCAAACGTACCATCACAAACAAACTTGCGCATTATACATGACAGGTATAACACATCGTGTTTTCGGTGATTACTCATCAACTCATGATGACCTAATAAAGACAGCTAATACCAAACACCTGAACGTGAAAAGGATGTAGGAAATGACATGTGAAGTATTCAAAATTGTAAATAACATTGCCGCAACGTTTATTCAAAATCATATCATTCTGAGATGCTTCAAGTATTTCATGTGAAAGGATAACACTGCGGTCGTCCCTAAGGCAAACCCGTCCACGTATGGACTTAAATCCTACGAAAACATTTAAACTACGGCGAGTTACGCAGACCGCTCCCGGAGTGAAACTGTTCTATCTGTAGATAAACGGCTAACAAGCCCATAACCGTGTCACATTTAATTAGTATGAACACAAGCATGCGTTTATTTTATTTTATTTATTTTACACGTGTTTTATTCGTTTTAAAGCTGTAATTGTCATGTTTTTATGGCGTATGCGTTTTATAGGTAAGATGTGCTAATGCTGTGCAATTCTACATATATACCGACCTTAAATAAAGCTTCTTGTATGTTGAAATTAAATCTGAATGCAATGGTTGGGCGAAAGCCTCGGCTTGCTGCTCTCAGCTGCTGCTGTCTATCTTGCGCTATACTCTGCCAGATGGTACCCTTCCAGTACCAGAACTAGCTACAAATGAATGTACTAAGAGACGACCCTTACTCGTTGTCGCACTTTATAATTATGACTTATCGTTTGGTGACGTTTCGATACTGATTGATATGGAATGTTATGAATATGAACGATATTCCATGTTCTCTTCGAGATAACAAGCAGGTGATTCGTTCTAAGAATTATTTCTACCACTCATAGTTAAAGTTAACAAGGTGTCAACAATGACTAGTGCGTCATAAAGGCGAGTAAATCAATAAGGAGTAGGGGAAGAATATCGAGGCTGAATATTATCATTGACGTATTGCGCATCATCGTCATCATCGCAATGACGAACTCGTCGTCATCTTCGCTATGACAGTCATAACTGTTTCCGTAGCTAAATCACCGCCTCAATTGACTCCATTTTCATATTACACTTTATTATCATAATCACTACATCAGCATCATCGTTATAATCAACATCATCAACGTCATCCTAATAATGCCCATAATCATCAATGTCATGCAACGGAGTTTACACATTGAAACGTGTCGAATATATACTAATGCTTTCATCAGCCAATGTTACATTACATATAAATTCACCATCCTCGATTGTTTTCACTTCCGATAATATAAAATTAGTCGAATTGTTACACATATATTATAATTAATAGAAGCATGACTAGAAAACAAGAAACTTACCTTTGACAGACACATTGAAACGTGTGACAACGTCTACGGTGGTGCGATCGGCCAATGTTGTAGTACAGCTGAATTCACCATCATCGAATGATTTCATTTCAGACAACGTTAAACTAGTTAAGGTGAAGTTTGTTGCACGATGTTCAAAGCCACAATTGTACGTTGTGCTTTTGATGGCTCCATTTTTAATGTACATCAGGGCACAGCTTTGTGTGCCTATCTTCCATTCCACTCGGGACAACTCACTCAATGTCTTGCTATGCTCACAAATAAAGGTCGCATTCTCTGACTGGAAAAACTCGTAATCTGAAAGTAGAAAAGTTGACTTATGTTACACATTATTTATGGTATTGGAGCTGGTAAATATTGTCTCGATATGTTCTGATACAAACAAACCTGTATTATCTTGCTTATCCACCATAGCTCCCTGGCGTAACAGTGCACCTGTTGAGAACTGGGATATTGTATATTGATGCGCGTATGATTTGCTGAGTGATGCAATTAATGTGGAGAAGCCGGTTTGAATAAAATAAGCGTTATGTATAAAAAGACCTGTATGAAAATTGTCGTCCATAATTATGATTTTAAACACATCCGCTGTCTTTAGTATCTCCACCACACATACACGCAAACATTCCTCCAGTTATCAACATTTGAAAAGAATAACATTTAGGACAATATTTCATTATATTTAGGGTAGTTATTTATGGAAGAGAGTCTGATTAATATTTTTACTATAGTTTTATTATATCCATTTATTTTAATGTCTTAAAGTATTTGTTTTTGTTTAATACGTTTAGTCAAACAATCACAGATAATATGTTTTACTGTCTTAAATTATTTAAATTAATGTTATAGATAAATATTATACATTGTCTAAAGTATAAATATACTTACGTTAATGTCTTAAGGTATATATTATTTCGTACTAGTTTAACAAAATTGACTTTGCACTTTTTATGTCTATTTAGATGCAGTCCCTAGCTTATTCGACAGTAGCTATTGTGTAATCGTTCTAACAGAAAGGTACAAGTTGTTCTGAACTTTGCGCATCCCTCCTCTACATCCGTCTTTCGGCGAACCAAAAGAAACACCCCCGCGCGAACACAGATGAATCAAAACAAACCCAAATATCTTCAAACGTTTTTGAACCACCCGAAGCAATTTCGAAGAGGATAAGAATTAAAATTATGCATATTACTGTGACCCACGCCGTATTTAGCTTTCCCGCGCATTCAGAACTGCTATCTACTAATTTGCGTAAATTATATATATGTGGTATATATATATATATATATATATATATATATATATATATATATATATATATATATATACAACAGCTTCTTCACATTCTGCTTCTTTTTGTAATTTTATGTCATAAGCCTGGATGGATATTTTAATATATATTTTCTTGTAAAAAGTTGAAAGATATACACATTCCAAACTTTTTGCTAAATTGTGAAACATTGCCAAGGGTTAGTAAGTATAAATATCTTGGGCATATTATCACAGAAGATCTATGCGACAATGATGACATATCTAGGCAATACAAGAGAATTTATGCTCAGGGTAATGCCTTGATTCAAAAAATTTACATGTGTACAGAATCTGTTAAATGTACTTTATTTAACTCCTACTGTACTTCATTATATACATGCCAGCTATGGTGTTGCTATAGAGCAGAGTCAATGAGAAAACTGTGTGTAGCATACAATAATGTGTTTAGATTTTTATGCAATGAACCTCGAGATTGTAGTGCCAGTTATATGTTTGTGTCAAGAGGTTGTGTCATGTAAAATGTTAATTAGAAAAAATGTGTATAGTTTTTTGACGTGTATAGCTAAATCGGGCAATGCAATACTACAGAGTATCATGAATAGTGATGCTCTGTACCTTAATCAGTACTTTAGTTCGGTGTTTACCAGGGAAGATTTTAGTGCATTACCAATACCAGAGAATAAGTTCGAAGGGAGAGAGTCAGCCTATTTAGCACAACTAATTGTAACCCAAAAATTATAGCTAAGAAAATAAGGGATATGAAGCATAATAAATCACCTGGAGTTGATGGGATTCCTCCCAAATTACTATTGGAAATTGTAAAATAAATTAGCATACCGCTCGCAACAGTGTTCAATTTGTCATTAGAGG
>JAODUO010001014.1:62500-90000 GCA_025642075.2 Ridgeia piscesae
ATGTATACACCGTTGCTTTATGTCTGTTTAATGCAACGGAGGCAAATGCGTGAGTTTGCATGTCTTCGTGAAACCATCTAATCATGCAGATAAACTCGTCAGGAGAACCCAACGTTGTTACTATTTCCCATAGCCTATCGCGGGTCGTCGTGTCTAAGATATTTTTCTACACTGGCTCTCTGTTAGAAGGTGGCATTGCTCTAAATGGAGGAACATGCAGCTTAGGATTTCGTCGTAAGAAGTCTTTCCATCGACAGTCAACGGCGGATATATAATTATTTTTGTCGCATGCTTGACGATATGTCTCGGTCTGGTACAGATTAACACTAGAATTGTCCATCCACTCTTGGTGAATCTCTTCTGCAGACCACCAGACCTGGAAAGGTGGAGTGAATTGTTCAACAAAGCATAGCTAAAATAACACATCTAAGCTAGGATAACATGTGTTCCAGGACACTTGCCAGTGTAAAGTAGGCTGTTGCTTTTTGTTTCACAACTACAGTAATTGGTTCTTCCACAACATTATATTAAACTGTAGTAGCTGTAGTTTTGATTTCATAGAAGCGGTTGAGAACATTACATTTTATAAAATGTAAAACGTGTTACAAATTCATAAAATTTAAGGCTAGCGTAACTATAGTTTGACGAAACATATTGCAGATTCAGCTATACATGACTGTCTCGCCGATATCTTCTTGTGGAAGTAAATTGAAGCTTAATTAAACACCACATTTCCTACGAAATGTGTTTTAAAGGTTAATGCAAACATCCAAGAAAGAAGAGAAAGCTTCGACACTTTCCACACTCGTACGTGTATGATGAAGACGAACATGTCCTTTCGTTTACTGAGTTGATCGTCTCAGCAAAGATCACAGCATACGTTGTAAAATCTTACAATGATATTGTGATTGGCACTGGTGCTTCTGTAAATAATGTATACGTCACTCCCCCACGAAGCATTCACTACCAGATCTAGGCATCAGTCTCCAGTGTGAAAATTGTATGCATTTGGATCTAAGATTCCTCTTCCTGTGCGAGGTTTGTTTAAGTCATATAAAAGCTAATTTAAGAGTCAAGCACAACTCAGAAAAAAATGTCTTAAAATCAAGCACCAGCAGCAACATCTGTACAGAGAAACAGCCCGAACTGCATGCACCTAATCAACGTTTCCCTTCCAAATGGCCCAAGAACCATCCCTGGTGGATTCCGTGCCAAGTTTGATGGATCCATGGGTCGGATCAAGGACATCAAAATCAAGCTGCATATTGATACGTCTGTCCTACAAATAGCGCGGATACATCGACGCATCCCATATCACGTTAGCAAGGATGTTGAGAATTAACTCGATCGTCTTGAGACGATGGAGTTTTTAATCAAGTATAACGCACCACATCTTGGACGAGCCCAATCGTCTTCGTCCCCAAGCAAGCGGGTGACGTGATAATCTCTGTTGACACGAGGGAGAGTGCCCAACAAAGTCATGTCGAGAGAAAGACAACACATTTTGATGTTTGACTATCTCATTGTTGACTTGAATGACTCAACTGTTTTCAGCACATTTGAGTTTGCAAACTCATAACATCAGCTAGATTTGGATGAAGCGAGCAGATACTTCACCATCTTCACCAGCTATGTCGATCTTCGTCACTACAAACGCCTATTCGTTGTATTTGACGCTGCGTTAGAAATATGCTCGAAGTCTTTCGAAGACGACGAATTCATGGGTAGAATGAGTCTGAACACGACACAATTATTCGGTCCACATTGGCATAATGGTGCCAAGGACTACAAATAAAATGTGTGTTCTCAACGAACGAACTTACTTTGGACACGATTTTGGTGCGTATCTCAGCAGATCCCAACAAGTCTAAGAACTTAGCCATTGCGGTGGTTGTTTCAATCTTATGTTACTGCAACGCCACTCTGCTGGACCAAGCTGAATATCACTTAGCACATCTCCTAAAGATACACAACAGGACAGCCTCTTTGGTTGTCATCATACCTTTCTATTCATACATCACGCCAATACTCCAGCACCTGAACTGGTTGCATCCCAGACAATGCACTGTGTTTACAAAAAAATATGGATATTTATAAGGCGCTCCGTGATTTGACGCCGATGTACTTAGCACATCTTCACTTCTATTAGCTCGCAATCCTCGGCTTCGGCAGCTTCATGACCATATTTAGCTTGCAGTTTCATCAGCATCAAAATTAATCAGCAAGTGAACGTTTGGCCTAAATAGCCAAATTTATTCACATGATGTGTTAGTGACTTCTAGTGATATTTAGTGTGTTGCATTACTTTTTAAAATTAAATTGTTAACCTTTTCAAAATGGTGTTTATGTCTCATGCACAATGAAATTCCATTAGTATACTATAGGAAGAGGTGATTTCAATGCCGCCGACCATCAAGTCATATTACACCACGACGCGAAAACCGCTTGTGTAACATATATATAGAAGAATGACATACCCACGGCAATGACGACTGTAGAAGTGAAAGGCGCCAGGTGATGTTAGCAATCCAAACTGGCCGTTACGAAGACCCACAAATACCATACGTCAATTAGTTCAAAGACAATTCGTCCATAATGGCTCGGTTCTCCGAGGGAATCGTCTCATTCCAGTCACTATGAAAGAGAAAGCAATTTCCACTGCACATCCAGCATACCTCCAGGACCTTCCCAACATAACCCATTTCAACAAATCACTTTTTCTCTGAAGCATGATTTTCACTTGCCGTTGCCTTTGCTGGTTCTTTCCCATCAGGCAATAGCTTGCTTGTTACGATAGACGAATGTAGTATATTTCTAGAGGTTGAGATTGTCACATCGACCTTAACCAAGGCAGTTTTACATAAGTTAAAGTAGCCACCTTCTCACATCAAGGAATCCTATCAACGGTCAAGATGCATACTCGCCCTCCTCATAAGGGTTTCATGTATATTTTCGGGATCAACCCCATGAAGTTCACGCCGTTCCGGTAAGAATTAAACGAAAGGATTGACTGAACGCGTTATAGTTACTAGTTCATGAGCCAGACAAGATTTTCTTATCAATTTGAGGGACTAATAGCCACTATGATTTTCAGTTACACAGATATCTGAGGTGTTCGAAAATAAATGATGGATATTTCAGAAGCGTAGCTTATTACATATTTCAACATGGCTGCCACATTTAAGCTGAAATCAAGCTATGTAAAACTAATATCATGCAGCCAAATCATGCGATCAGATCTAAAAACGTTTTAATGAAACTTGCTCACAATAAACATATCAGTACGACAATATTCACATAATCTTTTGTGATTATTTTTGCTAAAGATGGAAATGTAAAAAACGCAAAACAGTTGGATTGTTTTTCCTAAATATTGTTTTCGTTTCAGTTTTATTACTACCGTATTAACATAAACTATTCATTTATTACCGCTCTATGAAACCACATGTAATTGGCTGCATCAAAGTCATTTAAGTTATTTTTGTACTGCTTAAAATTATATATAATTGTAACTAAATAAAAAAGTGTACCCCCATCTCGTGACTGTAAACGGAAACGTTCCAATACACACATCATTTCGCTTTTACAACAAGAGGGTTGGGACAATTTCCATGAAATTGTATATGAATACATGTGTACCAATAATTCAAGAGCGAAATAACATTTGATTATAAAATGGAGTGACTCCTTCTCATTATGATTTTCAGAAATATCAATGCCTGACGTGGTAAAAAAATTGGTAACTCACTTTTAATACTGGTAGCTTAATACCGTTTTGGGCGCATAAACATGTCTGCCATTTCAAAGAGTAAACAAAATCAAACTACTCAAAACAAGTACTCTACGGAGAAATCCTGCTGTTGCACGTTAAAGGTGTATAGAGAAAGGTGGCTAACCATAAGCTTTCGAATACGGCTGTTCTCAAATAATTTGTTTTTGACCATTATATTTAAACATATACGGGGAAATCTCAATGAAAAAATATAAACAAATGTTACTTCTGTTTTACATATACATTCTAAATTAATGAAAACAATCAATAATAATCTTCTTAAGAATCTTTCTCGAAATTTATATCATACTTTCAATAGTATACATTGTTTGTGAATGTGGTCAGTAAATCGACTCAAAATGGTAACCCTCTCCTGTGTTTAAGTAACATTATTCCTGTGTTTAAGTAACATTACGCCATACGTTTCTTTTACGATGTAAACTGTAACACCATCACCAACGGAAAAGGATACGTACGTGATTTGTATACTGTATGGTTCACTAGTTTAAGTACCGATCCAATATTTCGGGTTTTATTTCCTATCCAATATTTAGCTGAATACCTTCACTACGCATAGCGTTTCATATATACATTTCAATCAACGTCACAGTCGATACAGTCCTGTGCAATATCTTCTTCAGCCATGTTGAAGAACTCTGTAGCTTACGTGCAGGGGTGTAGTTCAATCTACTTAGCAG
This sequence comes from Ridgeia piscesae, assembly GCA_025642075.2. Lineage (NCBI taxonomy): Eukaryota > Metazoa > Annelida > Polychaeta > Sabellida > Siboglinidae > Ridgeia > Ridgeia piscesae. The sequence continues at coordinate 66,971 of JAODUO010001014.1, forward strand.
ACAATAGTAAATTGTCTTGCGGCAACTCCGCGCTTCCTGTGGCTATTGTCCTCGATGTTCCAAGAATGGTGAACGCTTTTCAGAATGTTCAATTCTCTTGCACAAGTTTCAGAACTATGATTTTTTCCGTGACTTGCAAAGGCACTGTCTGGGTTGCATCCGTTACACTGATGAAGACCTGATAGTGCTGAGCAGATATCACTCCCCAATGCAACTGCCACCTTTGTGATATCAATCATCTTGACGTGACCTGCCCAACGTCTGGTGAATATGTTGGTGTCACTTGCGTTGCTCGTACTGAGACAGATGACGAATACATCAGTATCATCAGCTACAACAACAACGACGTACTGATCTTTATATGCAAAATATAAGCTTGAAACATTTATCTTCAGGTATGATGAAACATGGCTCGGCTGTTTACGGTCTCTATCATCTTCCACTCCTCTTTCGTAAATATTATGAGCTTTCTTTTTGTTTCACTACATACCAACATATATCTCCAAATTTCGATTTTGCGGCCTGGTATCGTTGTCTTGAATTTGATTCCTTACTTTGATACCACTCATCAGATTTGATCGATTGGTACCTGTACACATATCACATCAATGCGGTTACTCGGTTGAACAGAGTGTAGCGTTGTTTCTTTGATGTCATTAGATGCCTCTTCAAAAGAGCGATTTTCTCCGTATTGTTGATATAAACGATATATACATATATATATATATATATATATATATATATATATATATATATATATATATATACATTTATATATATATATATATATATATATATATATATATATATATATATATATATATATATATATATATATATTACATACATATATTAGAACACGTTTGGTGAAAGCATGAAGAAATATGTGATAACCACAAAGAACGGAATCATCTTGATGGCTGACTGAACGTTGTTTCTGTCCAATGATGCGTGCCGCAAAACAGCCTACATGCACGCCGTATTTTCCCATCTTCTTAGTCCCTTGCCATGGTCACTGACAAACATTGACGGACTGTGTAGAAAACTACCAAAACTGCCCTTTTGAAGCACCTGGTGCTTAAAAAGGGCAGTTTTGGTAGTTATATAGATAATTATTATTATTATGAAACCATTTCTCCTAAATTATACGCGAAGTGCTTATTGAGGACATAATGTTAAGTTGATCGTAATAATTTTCAAACACCTGTTTACCAACTTGTTTAAGTTATGTGATGAATTTTTCAGGCATGTTATGCATCTTTAAAAATGTTGGTTATGGCAATATTAAAGGAGAACTTGTGTTTTCTTTCACCGCAAAGGAAACAATAACAGCACCAGCAACAGCAGCAGCAACAGCAGCAGCAGCAACAGCAGCAACAACAACAGCAACAACAGCAGCAGCAGCAGCAGCAGCAGACGTTGTTGACCGGTGGCGCCACGGTGAGTCGTGTAAAAAAAATTAGGGAATTATTATTATTATTATTATTATTATTAGTAGTAGTAGTAGTAGTAGTAGTAGTAGTAGTAGTAGTAGTAGTAGTAGTAGTAGTAGTAGTAGTAGTAGTAGTAGTAGTAGTAGTAGTAGTAGTAGTAGTAGTAGTAGCAGTAGTAATAGTAGTATCATTATCAGACACTTCGTGTCAATATTGGTCAGAAATAAAAATACGTTGTTTGACCTGGTTAAATTAAATTAAATTAATCAAGCAAGACAGTTTTAATGTTCAAGAAACTACCCCATATGTAGTTATTCAATATATGTGTTATTGCAGAAATCTCGCATACGACATCGGTCAGTGGCGAAACAGTCAGCATTACCTTCAGCTTAAGCGGCTAAACCGTCAGCGTCAGCGGGAAACGCGTCAGCGGCGAAACCGTCACTTTCGTCGTCAGCGGCGTCGCCTCCTCCTCCTCCTTCACCATGACCACCATCGCCGTCGCCATCGGTATTTGAAGAAGACCCTATGTTCCCGTTGACTGAATTTGATGATTTTGTAGATGAGAGTTTATTACATTTTTATAGGAGTCAGTGGTCGTCCATTCGATCCAGTCAACGTAGCGGACAGACAACCTACAATATTCGTTTAACCGATTTCAATACAACTACTCTTCACCCTACCTTGTGGAATATTTTGATAAGTCAGTCCTCTGCATTCAAAGTTAACTTAATTTTTGGATTTATATTACGGAATAAAATTTCAGGTGAACTTCGTTATTTTCTTTCTTCGAATTTTTTTTCAGGTAGGTTTCTGGATGCGTCCTACTAAATTACCGATGCATTTGATTTTCAAATTTTTTTAAATTCTTTTCTTGAACACGATATTTTAAGGGCTTTGCTTCAGCGTCCTAACTCCGAATGGGTTTGCGACCTCGTAACAAATGTCACTTTTTATTTTAATTTAATACCAGATCACCCCATTGGTTGCCCTGAAATCACGCTCCCCAATTATGTGCGAAACATTCAAGGGTTAAATTCGTTAGACCGCGACTGGTCCGACAAACATCATACACCGAAAACTTGTGTTTTTTCCGTGCTCTTGGACTTAGTCGGGGAGCCGACATGTATAATTTAGAACCTCACGTTGAGGTGTTATATAAAATGTATACAAAATCTACACCTGAGGCCTCTCCCATGAATAAATGTACAGGTTTTCAGTTGTCAGATCTATACAACGTCGAAAGAATATTTCACACACTATATATATGTTTATGAACTAATCAATGATAAAGATAATCCTTTGTCGTGTCATTTAATTCGTCGGTCCCTTTGTAAATATCTTGACACTTTAAATTTGAATTTATACAAAACTAATTTTTCATATATACCCGATCTCACCATGTACCTCTATTCTTATAAAAGTAAAAAATGCGGCACGCTTTGGCACATATATAGTTCTCTAAATAAACATGAAAAAACGTGTGAAATAAAAATAAGCAAATTTTCCTGGTGGGGTTTTCCACGTAGAGCAAACAATATTTCAAAAAATGAACGACGACGACGACGACGACGACGACGACGACGACGACGACGCCGACGACGACGACGACGACGACGACGACGACGACGACGACGACGACGACGACGACGACGACGACGACGACGACGACGACGACGACGACGACGACGACGACGACGACGACGACGACGACGACGACGACGACGACGACGACGACGACGACGACGACGACGACGACGACGACGACGACGACGACGACGACGACGACGACGACGACGACGGCGGCGGCGGCGGCGGCGACGACGACGACGACGACGACGACGACGACGACGACGACGACGACGGCGGCGGCGGCGACGACGACGACGACGACGACGACGACGACGACGACGACGACGACGACGACGACGACGACGACGACGACGACGACGACGACGACGACGACGACGACGACGACGACGACGAGAATAACAAAACGGATTGCGACAGACATGTTAAAAATTCTATGTTCGTTGTCATACGCAACACTTATTTCATGTGTCTGAAAACGAAAACTTAATTTTATTTGGACATTATAAATTATATGGCTCCCGGTTTTGATTACGACACATTTCTAAAAGCATACGGTTGCACTCTGACAAAAGGTTTCTTTCTCTACGACGGGGTGACTTCGTTAAGTAAACTCGACTGTGAATCTCTTCCGCCTAAGGAAGCTTTTCACAGTGAGTTGAAAAACGAAGATATTTCCGATCAAAATTACGCTCATTGCGAACAAATTTGGCGCGATCATGACATTAAAACGTTCGTGATTTTCTGATTTGGTATAACAATAGAGACGTCGTTCCGTTTTTGGAAGCCATTGTTAAACTGACGGTAAGTGGACAGTGGTCAAACGTCGTACTCGTCTGTCGATGGGCAAGTGTGCCAAATGCGGTGAGACGAACCACGTCACTGCCACCTGCAGACACCCTGACAAAGTGTTGTGTCGTCAGTGCGGGGAACGAGGACATAAAGAAAAGCATCACTCCCGTGATTAGGAATTCGGCCTAAACGATGTGGCCATGGAACTTTCCCTGAACACACAAACCGAGAACTGTGATTCAACGCTGTTTTGTGTTCCGAATCCAACAGCGGGCAAAATACGTAAATGGGATCTACCTTCCCAAATTAATTTAAATGCCAGATCTTTGAACAGTGAAAAAGTGGACGAATTGCATGTAACTGTAACAACACATGATGTTTCAATTGTATGTGTTAGTGAGACATGGTTTAAAGACTATATGGATTCAAGTAGCCTTACTATGCAAGGTTTTGCTTGGAGAGAAAAGATAGGGGTCATGGACGAGCCGGTGGTGTAGCCTGCTACATTAGAAATGATTTAATGTATAAGAGATTGAATGGAGGTTCATGATTTAGAAGTAATGTGGATTAAGGTTATGCCAAAGAAAACGCCTCGAAAATTCTCATGTATACTGGTAGCATGTTTATATTATACTCCAAAGACGGAGTATTTGAAAATACGTGATCATTTAATCACCAACATTGACACTGTAATGCGAAAACACCCAGAATGTGGTGTGATCATAACTGGCGATTTCAACCAGTTGCGGGATAACTTTATGAAAACCCACTATAGATTTGTCCAAGTAGTTAATGTTGTAACACGTGGACAGGCGATATTAGACAAAATATGGACGAATATGGAGGAGGTGTACACCCCGCCTGTTACTATTTCCCAACTGGGGTCATCGGACCATAACATGGTTTTGCTTAAACCTAAAGCGAAAAACTCAGTTGATACTGGATGCGTGACACGGTTAACCGTAAGGTGTATGGGGCCAAAAGAAAAAGCCACATTCAGTATGGCTTTATCAGCCATCAAATGGGAACCCCTATTTAGGATTGATTCATGTGCAGATCAGTATTCATATTATCAAACGGTTATTTGCAACCTGATGGAAATATGCTTTCCTACTAAAATTGTTACGAGGCATACGGCTGATAAGCCATGGGTGATTGTGGCTTACTGGCCAATACAATGAATGATTTCTTTGTGTCTGTGAGTGACCATTTGCCTCGGTTAAATAAGAGTCACAAGGCGTTCGACGTTAACGAGGAACTGCCGGATCAGTATGTGATAAGCGTATGTACTACTTTTAAAGCCTTGGAGAGTGTTAAAGCCAACAGGGCTACTGGGCCTGACAACATCCCTGCATGGGTGTTAAGAAATTATGCAAATGTTCTCGCCCCTCCATTAACTGCTATTTTTAACAATTCATTAAGAGAAGGTGTACTCCCTATGGAATGGAAAATGGCCAATGTAATACCGTTGCCAAAAACAAGCCCCCCTGTGTCGATTGAAAAAGACATTAGACCAATTTCACTAACTCCAATAGCTGCCAAGGTGTTTGAATCAATAATAATGAAATGGGTGGATGAAACAATTGAAGGTGATATTGATGCTAAGCAATTTGGGGGAATTAGCGGAACGTCCACAACAGACGTTCTTGTCGAACTGGTTCATATGTGGTATAAGGCCACATATGATGAATTTAAAATTCTTATGTCAGAGTTGTAATGCTAGACTTTAGCAGAGCGTTTGATCTTATTAATCATCATTTGTTACTAGATAAGCTACAGTCGTATGGGTTGCCCGCACATATTTTAAGATGGATGGCAACATTTCTATTAGACAGAACTCAACGAGTAAAAATAGGAAATGAATATTCCTATTCTGGTCATCCCAATGGGGGAGTACCGCAAGGGACATTGTCTGGACCTAAATGTTTCCTTGTTTATATAAATGATTTAAGAACGACTGTTCCATTATATAAGTATGTAGACGACAGTACGTTATTTGAAATATGCGACAGAAATGATGTATCTGTTATACAAGAGTCGGTTGATATTGCTGCTAGATGGACAGAACAGAATGACATGAAAATTAATTCGGAAAAATCAAAAGAAATAATCATTAGTTTTGCACAAGATGGCATTTTAGAAGCACTATCCCGAATATAAAGATTGATGGGAGGGATATAGCACAAGTTTGCCATGCCAAACTATTAGGTGTGACCATTTCTCAGGATCTGACATGGAACAAACATGTGGATAATATTGTGAAAAAGGCTGGTAAACGCTTGTACATGTTATATCAGTTAAAGCGTGCAGGGATTACCCAGAAAGATCTGGTCAGTGTATATGTTAGTGTGGTGAGACCAGTTCTAGAATATGCATGTCCTGTATGGCACACTATCTTGCCCCAATATTTGTCTGACAATATTGAAGTTATACAAAAAAGGGCACTAAAATGTATTTTTCCTGGATTGGGTTACGCGGAAATACTTAGACGTATTAACCTGGATACGTTGAATGTAAGACGGGACAGCATTTGTCAAAAATATATTGATAAAATTAAAGTCGGCACACACAGATTAAATTATCTGCTGCCTGACAAAAGACATATCAAATATAATGTTAGACAACAAAATGTGTACCCGTTACCAGTTACTAGAACGAATAGATTCCGTAACTCCTTTATACCGTGGGCTTTATACAACTGTCAGTAAAAAGGCTATTAATATGGTATGATTTGCGGTATCAAATGTATTTCTATTGTATTTGTATGATGTTTTGATGAGTTAATTGTACCTATTGTAATGTCAATCCAACTCAGTTGAGTTGCTAATAAAACTTGTGTTATTATTATTAAACCATTCCAGTTTTACAAATTGCGCCACATAGATATGTTTAAAGACGTGATTTGTGCACCGGGACTGACCATGACATTTTTGTTCGACAGTTTACCGCGCGACGTATATTTTTGTCTATTTAACCAACACCACTCCCATTTACACGATCTAAGTAGAAACGGAATAACCGGAGGCCGTTTTTAATATTTCATCGTCATCACGAAGTCAACGTAATTAGACAATCCTTACCCTGCCTTTCAATAGTGAGTTATGACGCAAATGCTCTATATCTTTGGTCTATCCCTCAACTCACGCCGACCGGATGCTATATCCACCGCACCGCTGAATCCAACTTTAAACCAAAACAGTCCTATAAATATGGAAGATCATCGTTAGAATGGCTAACCAAAACACCAATTTAACGGAAAAGAACAGAATATCGGCCATCGTCATCTTTCCGTTGACGGATGGCGTGCAGAGACGAAAACTATTTATTAATTTCACGGGTGTTTTTTTCACGATTGCCCGTTCCTAGAGGAGCACACCAATAACGTCAACGGGAAGTCAATGTCGGATCTTCTGTCAGCGACCAAAAACAATACAAAATATATACAACATTACGGAACGGTTGTAGAAATGTGGGAATGTGAATGGAAAAAGACGCGGATAAATCCATATATAAAACACTTTTTAGATTCAAAATTTCCAATCCGTAATCTTAAATGGGAAATGACACAGCAAACAGTTTTAGAAAATATTGTTGAAGGAAATGTACTTGGAATAGTATAGGGTGATATTTCAGTTCCGGAACACTTAAGGACTTATTTCGCAGAAATGCAGACAATTTAAAAAAACGCAAACATTTCCAGAGATGACATTGGTGAGTTCATGCTATAAAACACGAAACATTAAAACAGAATCGCCGTGCACTAATAGTATCGTTTTACGATGAAACAATTGTATTAGCAACGCCTCTTTTACAATGGTATGTGAAACACGGACTGGTCGTGTCTCACATTTACCAAATTATCCTGTACGAACCCAGTCCGTGTTTCGCGCCTTCTGCTGACACCGTCTCGGATGCATGTCGCTAAGGTGACGCACATCCAGACAAAGCTTTTATTGCTGATACCATGACATTAATTGGAAATAGCGCATATGGAAAATGTGCAACAGATAAATCTAAACATAAACATTTTGTTTTTTGCGATGCTAAAACCGCGAGCCAGGGAGTAAACTCCCACCGCTTTCGCCAGCTAGATCCGATTACTGAATCCGTGTACCAGCTAACACAAAAAAAATCAATAACGTTCGACCTCGTTTATGGTTTACCAATACGCGAAGCTGCGAATGCTTTAGTTTTATTAGGACTTTTTATATTATTACATTTTTCAATATTGTGAAATGGACACGGATTCAGCATACTTGGCTCTAGCTCACTTTTCCTTGGATGAGTGTATTTCTGTCAAGAAGAGAGCCATTGTTAAAAACACAGGGCGGAGTGGCTTCCCGGTGTATGTTGTGAAGCGCACACTCCCGAATAAGTCGCCCGCCGGTTAGTCGGCAAGGAATGGATGATCGTCCATCCTTGTTGCCTGGAGCGTGTGCGTCACGACAAACGTACACCGGGACTGTTTAAAGTCGAATGGGAGGGTAGAGGTAGTGTCGGGTTGTGCTCGAAGACTTATTATTGTTTCGGAGACAAAGATAAATTCAGCACTAAGGGAATACAAGACACAACCAAATTGACAGGGAGGTATTCCTTAATGTTCTAAGGACCGGAAAAACGGTGTGGGGACAAATCGAGGGTTTCGAACGACACACGCGTCAATTTTTACCTATATTCAGGAACGTTCCGCACTAACGTATTTTTACGGGAAAAGAAGAGTACAACCCGTGTGTTATTTATAGTAAAAATTTGCCACAATACAAACAACAAGTCACCGTTCTTGTTCTTGTAGTCATATATTTATATATTTATACATATATCTGTACTTTGTGTAACATAATACACATACGCATTAATGTGTCGTATACACACGAGGTGAAGTGTTTTTTTTTACGGACCGAGCACTGACTTCTAATATATATATTACATATTATGTATGTATGTAGGTATGTTGTAATTAACAACAACAACAAAATGTAATTTCATTTCGTGTATATAACGTGTCATTTGACATGTCATGAAATTGTTGTAATTGGTGAAATTGCACATAATATTACAAAATACGAAATACTGTGACTATGCAAAACACGAAATGATGCTTGACACGTTCTCTTGAGTGTCTGACAAGAATTGTGGGAATAATTATGGTTTACAAGAATGTTTATTATACCACTTCCTCTAGGGTGGATGATAACAATTGTATATACACATTGGTTTATCGAGTGTGTAAATAAAACGTTGCGAACTCACAAAATGGTGTCGACGTTTTATTGTAATTAAGACGATACACGAGCACACACGCACGCACGCATCGAGTCAGCAATGCGGACATTGTCATAAGTGAAAAACATGCAGATCCAGTGTTCTCCAGATTTATCGGGCCGACCACTGACTACGAATATACAGAGTGTATGTATGTATGTATGTATGTATGTATGTATGTATGTATGTATGTATGTATGTATGTATGTATGTATGTATGTATGTATGTATGTATGTATGTATGTATGTATGTATGTATGTATGTATGTATGTATGTATGTATGTATGTATGTATGTATGTATGTATGTATGTATGTATGTATGTATGTATGTATGTATGTATGTATGTATGTATGTATGTATGTATGTATGTATGTATGTATGTATGTATGTATGTATGTATGTATGTATGTATGTATGTATGTATGTATGTATGTATGTATGTATGTATGTATGTATGTATGTATGTATGTATGTATGTATGTATGTTGTAATTTACAACAATATGTAAATTCATTTCGTGTATGTAACATGTCATGTGACATGTCATGAACTTGTTGTAATTGATGAAATTGCATGTAACACGAAATAATGTGACTATGCAAAACACGAAATGATGCTTGGCACTTTCACTTGGGTGTCTGGCAAGAATTGTGCAAAACGTTAAGGTTTACAAGAAAGTTTATTACATCACTTCCTCTTGGATGTCTGACAAGAATTGTGTAAATAGTTCAGGTTTACAAGAAAGTTTATTATACCACTTCCTCATGGGTGGATGACAAGAATTGTATGTACATTGGTATATCGAAATTGTAAATAAAACGTTGCAAACCCACAAAATGGTGTCGACTTTATATTGTAATTAAGACGATACACGAGTACGCACGCACCTACGCACGCACCCACGCATGCACGCATGCACGCACGCACGCACGCACGCATGCCTGCATGCATGCATCGAGTCAGCAATGCGGACAGTGCATACAACTCTTAATAAATGTCATCAACGCAGACATTACATGCAACTTTTAACAAAGTCAAATAAATGCCAGTCATTGTTGACGAAGTCATTCCCGAAACCGTTCACAGTCGTCTTCGCGGGGATGCCTCGACATCGGTGCAACAAATACACGACACAGTATTGTCCACACACGTTAGACAGCTGGCTCTGAAATGTTTTCTCGTTGAAATTCCAAGTCACGCAGTTGCTATGTAGAAAATACACGAATTCCCCTCGTCGAGGTGGCAATCCGTAAGAGTCGAAATATTCTCCACGCCAGTCATTTGTGAACAACATGCATATCCAATGGTGTCCAGGTTTATCGCTCGAGTGAGTGTTGCACACGAACGCCGCCGGATAAGTAGCGACACCTGTCTTAGGCAGACACTCTTTTGCTATGGCACCGACGACGACGCTTTTGGTGTACGAGTATGCCGCAAGGAGGCGTTCTATCTGCTCCGTGTCCATGATGTGTCGATGTTTCAGTAGTCGTAGACTACGTTGTTGACCGTCAACGTACAATGCTAGAAAGTTCTATTTGTTGTGTTTGGCATGGAATGGATTCTTGGCGAACGTTCCGTTGTAGGCATCGTTGTCCATACAACACAACACTACTCTCTTCGGCAGGACGCCCAAATAAACGTGTTCGTGTGTGTGCGACATAGTACCTCGCGGTACGGAAAACACCTTGCAGTGTACCCTTCTTAAGAGATACTTGGCCGTCCACTTCTCGAGTGCTTTCACGTGACCCATCTGCACGGCAGGATTCAGTTTGGCTTTCCTAGCAAACAAAACTGCTTCGTCGATATTTATCTTGTAATCTGGATTGACTCCGCCGGCCATAAGTGCAAAAGCATTCTTACTCTGCACTAGACGAATTTTTACGTCGACGCCGTTGAGAAGATAGCAATCTTGGAAGACAAGGTCGACATGTACGCGCCCCATCATATCTACAATTCGACTATCGGCAACGTAACCCTTTCTTTTTTGGAGACCTTTGTTTTCGTCGTCGGTAGTATCCATGTGACCAGCCGTGTCTTTATACCATAGTGCGCTAGTCAACTGACTATTTTTGGCTTACGCTCCATGGCTCAACAACGGTTCGAGGTAAGCGCGATAAGCATAGGTGTTCGTGGAAGGCGTGACAAGGGTTCCATTCAAAGAGACGTCGACTTGACTAAACAGAGGGCCTCCGTCTCCTTTGAACACACGTGCTCTCACAAACAGGTAAGTATGGGGCAAGTCCAGGTAATGGTCTCCCGATCCAGGCAACAAGAACTGCTCGACCCATTGCGCATGTTCGATGGTTGTTTGAGTCGTCGGTAGACACTAAACATGTCCAATTCACTCTTGATTCCCTCACAGGACAACTGGTGGACTAAAGCCATGATTGTATAATCACCGAATACGTCGTCTGGATGCGTCTTCTGTCGTCTCCGTTTCCTGGCGACACTGACCAAACTTCTCGTCGGCTTGCGTTTTATAATACGGTGAACTAGGCGAATACCCGGTGAACCGTGGGTACTGCTTTCCTAGCACCTTACTAATCATGCCCTTCCTGGTCGCTTTGAGGCGTCTTTTTGCAGACGATTTAATGCTCTGTCCCGACAACACGTCACCGGCCACTCCCAAACCTGTTTTCAACGCTCCTTTTCCCAGAGGCATAGCGCTTCGAATAAGGCCACCGAACAAACTACCGATGCAACCTTTGGTCTCTTCGTTGTGTAGTGAAATAACGGATGCCTTTTTCTTTCAAAAAATCTTGCAATTGCCTATTCAGAAACTCTTTTCCTTTGTCCTTCTGCATTTTTGTGGTTCATTTTTGTTCCTTAGCAGGCGACGAAATGCCGCCGTGACTAAGGATGAGGACTTATTTTTCAAAGGAACAAACCAGGCTTTCTTCGAGAACACGTCAATGACGGTGAAAAGGTAAGTGTGGCCTTCTTTGTACCGTTTCAAACGCGACATGTCGACAAGATCGGCTTGCCATTGGTGATTTGTACCACCCACAACAACACGTCGACGTCTGAACCGAAATATCACAGGTTTGTGTAGAGTGTACGTGTCTTTTTCCGACAACCATCGCTTCACCTCTTTCGCCGACGCCCTCAGGGGTGGGTGGGAAGCACGACGCAAACGATCCATCACGCCAAACTTCCGGTTTGTTTCGTGTCGTAATAAATGCTATTTAAAATACGGCTATCCGAAAATGTCTTGTTATCTACGCGACCAGCCATACCAATGGAACAAGACGTGAATTGGCTTACGGAGCTAATAGGACCCCAACGAAACCATCTTTCTGTAGAATACGTTTCCTCTCGTGTAAAGCAGTCTTTCTTTTTACCAAAGCTCGCAGGTCCTTCTTGTACCGACGCAATCTTCCCTTTTTACTTTTCTTCAGTGGTACGATCCCTTTTAAGATGTTGTGAGCACACTCGCACAAACTTTGGACAAATCCCCATTTCCCTTCTCGGGTCAGTCTTACACAGTGCGTTTCTCTTCAGTCGGGACGACATATTGACTGATGGATGTGACTGCGAAGTGTTTCTATTTATATCTTGGGAATGTAAGCGAACTGGTTCGTTCCAGAGTCAGATATAATATTACTGCGCAGGCGTAAGTGTTCCGGTGTGGACTGTTTCAAGTCGATGAATAGGTAGCCGTGAGGTACGGACGTTGCGTCTCTGAATGCCTCTTGCATGTATTTTACACGACCCGGATACATCTGTTTAGCTAAATTGACTACTTGTGTGTTGTCTCGAGGATTCTTGAAGAGAACCATGTATTGCGCGTTTATGCTAATGGTGCGACTCTCTTTCCCTTTTGGAAATAAATTTTGCACCAAATATATAACCGACGTGTTGCAATGGTGACTCTTCTTCGTGAACAGTTTGGTCACCCTCTCGTCCGTTTCCGACATGAGGTCGTCAATGATCACCAAGTTTCTATTCTTAGAATCGAAAGACGACAAATCGGGAAGACCCTCGACACATTCTCAGTTCGGATGGATGGTAGAGATGATGGAATACAATGGCTGCCATTCTCTTTTCGGGTGGTAAGTTTACCAGTGTGTGGGAGTGACGTAACAAAGACACAACAAAGGTTGTTTTACCACAACCTGTCGGTTCGGCGACAGTACATATTGGTAGTGTGATATACATGTATATATATATATATATATATATATATATATATATATATATATATTACATGTATATCATACTACCAATCATATGTATTGCTTTTTAATGTGGTCAGTACACCGACACTAAATGGTAACCATAACGGGTGCTTGAATACCATAAAGGAAGCATTGTGTATGACCTGCATTTTCTCTTAAGAAAAAATGACTGGATATTTGCATCCGATTAACTGCGAAATACATCCGCGTCCAAATATAGTCTGGACCTCTGTAGGCTCTGCATATGGGCTTGTTCATAAAATTCATATATGCAATTTATTCTTTCTATTTTTGACCATACAGTAGTGTAATGTATTTACCCATATTTGTTCTTGCACAATTTCATGCAAAACGTCCCAACCGTTTTGTTGTAAAGGCGAAATGAAGTGTGTATTGAAACGTTTCCGTTTACAGTCACGGGATTGGGGTACTCTTTTGTTTTTATTTACTGACAACACCCGTAAGCAGTACAAATATATCTTAGATGACTGAATTGCAGCCAATTGCATGTAGTTTGACAGCAAATAATCAGTTTTTAATTTATATTATTCCATCATTACAAAACTGAAGTGAAAACAACATTTTGGTTTAAATGTTTAACGTTTTTCTTGACATTTCCCCTTATGTCTTTGGCAATAACGATCACTAAAAGATAATTTGAGCATTATCGTACTTGCGTGTTTATTGTGAGTAACTATTATTTTTAACATTTTTAGGTCCGGTCGCATGATTTGGCTGCAGGCTATTAGTTTTGAATAACTTGATTTCCTCTTATATATGGCAGCCATGTTTAAAGATGGCGTCAAAAAAGGTAATAATCTACGCTTCTGAAACGTCCATCACTCTTTTTTGAACACAACAGACTGGCTCAGGGACCATACACTGAACAAGAGAATCCATGTTATCTGGAATACGTTTTACGTGTAACTCTTACATTTCAGTGACAGAGATGTTGTGAAATTCATTATGTGTATTTGTATTCTTACTATTAAATTTATTATTTTAAGAACGCTGCAAAATATTGTCCTTTCTTGGACAATAACGGATTATTGTATCATAGTTACTTTCAACTGATACATTCAAATTACTCGCGTTATATGCAGCCCAAAACGTCGACATCGATATGTATCATCTTTTCAAATACGGTTAATCGTTCGTATTATGGTGACCGTAACTCAGCACCTATTGACAATCCCGAAAAACAATGGACAACGCTGAAGCGTATGTCATGACTGTAAATTGGACGAGAACAAATCCAGTTTCATTGAACGATCCTTGTGATGATTTGGACGTTGTTTGATGGTCAGTGCTACTGTTATCATCAGCTGCTATACGGATGCTAAACACCATTCGTGTCATGGCGCATTCTTATTTTGTAAGTCATCTGAAATCTGGTGCACACAGTCGTATGACATTGACATTCCCAGGTTGAATATGGTATCAGCAAACTCTAGCTCTCCGGTGTTCGTGTAATTTATCCCTTTATATACATACTGTGCTGACTCTCGCTATGGTATGTAGTTCAGTCGTAGCATGTGGAAAGAGATGCGGGGGATGCCACCTTCAATTTTGAATGTGAAGGTCATTTTCAAGGACAAGAAAGGTCAAAATAGTTATTTTTGGTTTTTGTTCTGTGACATCTGAAGTAACTTGTCACATTTTTCATGAACATATCAGCACAGTCGCCAAACGTCTGGCACCTATGAGGCTTTCCAAGAGCTTGGATCAGGCCGTGACCGTCAATCACCACACACGTCTTCATGTTGGCTTCTGGAATTGCGGGGGTATGTGGAAGTACGTGTTGCCGTTCACGCATGCATGTCTTTCGCACCGACGATTGCCATGGTCGTCGACAATCATTCGCTTCTTGCAATACGCACATCCGACGTAACAGAAGCAAACATCAGTGCGTACCTTTTCGATAACGAGACGTCTGACGAAGACGACCCTGTTGCCATCTATCACCCTCCGCTTCAAGGTGTCGACGTCGACAATCTCTCACTCCGGTGCAGCGGCGGATCGAAATGGGAGCCGCTCGATCGGATGACTGGTTGCCTTGTCCTCGTCACTTATGTCTTGCATGCCGACGGGGTTGTAGTAGCAGTGGTGCTCTGGGTGGTTCAGCATAACGTTAGCCATGTCGATGTAGGAGAACGAATGACAACCTAGAAAAACGGCCGTCTTATATACGTTTAGAGGTGGTCGTTAAAGTTACATTGGTGTGAAATTTCCAACCAATCACAAGTCGATAAAATCACTGTGACACGGCGATACATTGTTGCAAGAATGGTATTTTTGGCATCAGCACACATGTTTACTGTAACATTGTATCGAGTTCGCTGACTAAACAATCTTGCGGACTAATAATGCGGACTCCGTTGTAAGCCCAAACCAGCACGGACTTCTTAGTAACACCTCTTACTTTGCGCCGCTTCGAACCCCGCCCTTGGGGCGTCGGTGAAAGAGGTGAAGCGATGGTTGTCGAAACAAGACACGTATACTCTACACAAACCTGTGAGATATCGGTTCAGTCGTCGACGTGTTGTTGTGGCAAGCCGATCTAGTCGACATGTCGCGTTTGGAACGGTACAACGACGGTCACACTTTCCTTCTGACCGTCATTGACGTGTTCTCGATGAAAGCCTGGTTTGTTCCTTTGAAAAATAAGTCGGCATCCTCACTCACGGCGGCATTTCGTCGCCTGCGAAGGAACAACGATGGACCACAGGAAATGCTGACGGACAAAGGAAAGAGTTTCTGAATAGGCATTTGGAAGATGTTTTGAAAAAAGGCATCCCTCATTTTACTACACAACGAAGAGACCAAAGCTTGCATCGTTGAACGATTTAATCGTACTCTCAAGACCCGTATGTGGATATATTTCACGAAATATCAGACATTGAGATACCTAGACGTGCTACAACATGTCGTGGATTCGTACAACGCCAATTATCACCGAAGTATCGGTATGTCACCGTTGGAAGTGAACGTAGTTAACCCAGAAGAGGTGTGGCAGCGATTGTATGGAAACGAAAGATCCAGCACAATCGAACCTGGTTTAAAAGTCGACGATCGCTTTCGTATCAGTAAAGCCAAGAGGCAATTCAACAAAGGTTACTTACCCAACTGGAGTGAGGAGATATTTACAGTGAAGACAGTGCTTCGCACCGATCCATCGGTAGTTTGTTCGGTGGACTTATTCGAAGCGCCATGCCTCCGATCAAGAGAGGGCCACTGGCACTGGGAAAAGGAGCGTTGAAAACAGGTTTGGGCGTGGCCGGCAACGTGATGTCGGGACTGAGCATTGAATCGTCGGCAAAAAGACGCCTCAAAGAGATCAGCAAGGACATAATTAGTAAGGTGCTAGAAAGCAGTACCCATGGACCACCGGGGTATTTGCCTAGTGCATCGTACTGTATAACGCAAGCCGGCGAGAAGTTTGGAGAGTGTCGCCAGGAAAAGCATTCAGACGACATATTCGGCGATTAGACAACCATGGCTTTCGTCCATCAGTTGTCCTGTGAGGGAATCAATAGTGAATTGGACCTGTTTAGTCTACGAACGACTCAAACAAGCATCGAACATGCGCAATGGGTCGAGCATAAACATGCAGCATCAATAGGTACGGGTGGACCTATAGCGTACTTGTTACCTGGATCGGGAGACGATTACCTGGAATTGGCCAATACTTACCTGATTGTGAGAGTACGTGTGTTCAATGGAGACGGAGGCCCCCTCCCCCAAATGCACCTGTCGGTCCCGTAAACAACTGGGCCCAGTTTCATGGAGCGTACTTAGACGTCGTTGCGGGCGATAACCCGTCGAAAGCCTAAAACGTCGTAAAGTTACGCTAGTTGCGTTTCACGAGTCTGCTCCATAGTTGCACTTAGCGGCACCATGTATTTAGTAGGCGTAACGCTAGTTGAAATATTTACGGTATGCTCCCGAAGTTGAAATATGTACGGTATGCTCCCGACACGTCCACTATCAACATAATTTTTGTTAATGTTTACACTGGATATCCTTGACATTAATCATAGCTTCCCATTTGCTATAGAAAAGACAAAGGTGGCAGCTAGAAGGGAAAAGGTTGTTCAGACACAGCACAAATACAGGGATTTCCCACAGCGACCTAACTAGGTCAATACTACTTTGAATTAGCTGCGCGAATGCTAAATTGGTCTCATGAAACCGGCCGTAAGCTACATTGACTATTCGTTGTTAGCTGCGACAGGTAGACCGCGTAAGTGCGCGTAAAGTTACACGGCTTTATGAAACTGGGCCCTGGATGCATTCTCTGTTTAGTCAAGTCGACGTTTCTTTGAACGGAACCGTTGTTACGCCTTCCACGAACACCAATGCTTATCGCGCATACATCGAAACATTGCTGAGCCACGGAGCGGAAGCCAAAAATAGTCAGTTGACTAGCGCAATGTGGTACAAAGACACGGCTGGACACATGGGTGCCATCGACGACGAAAACAAAGGTCTACTAAAGAGAAAGGGTTACGTTGCCGGTAGTCGTATCGTAGATATGATGGGGCGCGTACATGTCAACCTTTTCTTCCAAGATCGCTATCTTCTCAACGGCGTCGATGTAAAAATTCGTCGAGTGCAGAGCAAGAATGCCTTTGCACTGATGGCCGGCGGAGACAATCCAGATTACAAGATAAGTATCGACGAAGCGGTTTTGTTTGCTAAGAAAGTCAAACTGAATCCTGCCGTTCAGATGGGTCACGTGAAAGCACTCGAGAAGGGGACGGCCAAGTATCCCTTGAGAAGGGTACACTGAAAGGTGTTTTCCGTACCGCGAGGTACAATGTCGCACACACACGAAAACGTTTGGGCGTCCTACCGAAGAGAGTAGTGTTGTGTTGTATGGACAACGATGCCTACAACGGGACGTTCGCCAAGAATCCATTCCATGCGAAACACAATTAATTGAACTTTCTAGCTTTATACGTTGACGGTCAACAAGTTCCGGCGAAACCTTTGCAGCCTAAATTCGGTGCCGACGTTAGAAATTACCTTACCCTGTTTGCTGGAATGGGAAAGATGTTTCAAGACGAAGGAAACGATATCACGCGACATGATTTTGCGGAAGGGTATACCCTGTTTGCTTCTGATCTCACACCGGATTGTTTCGACGGTCCCCATTTCATTTTGATACATAAAGGCAACCTGCAAGTGGAAATTCGTTTCGAAGATACGCTGGAGCTGACAGTCATGGTCTACGGAGAATTAGAGTCGGTTCTGGAGACTAATAGAAACAGAAACGTTGTCTACGACTACTGAAACTTCGACACATCATGGACACGGAGCAGACAGAACGTTTCCTTGCGGCACACTCGTACACCAAAAGCGTCGTCGTCGGTGTCCCAGCAAAAAACAAAGACTGTCTGCCTAAGACCGTTATCGCTAATTATCCGGCGGCGTTCGTATGCAACACTCACTCGAGCGATAAACCTGGACACCACTGGATCAGCATGCTTTTCACAAATGACGGGCGTGGAGAATATTTCGACTCTTACGGATTGCCACCTCGACAAGTGGAATTCGTGTATTTTCTACATAGCAACAGTGCGACTTGGAATTTCAACGAGAAACCACTTCAGAGCCAGCTGTCTAACGTGTGTGTCGTGTATTTGTTGCACCGATGTCGAGGTCTCACCGCGAAGACGATTGTGAACGGTTTCGGGAATGACTTCATCAACAATGACTGGCGTTGATTTGACTTTGTTAAAAGTTGAATGTAATGTCTGCGTTGATGACATTTGTCAAAAGTGTTATGCACTGTCCGCATTGCTGATTCGATGCGTGCGTGCGTGCCTGCTTTACAATATAAAGTCGACACCATTTTGTGGGTTTACTACGTTTTATTAACACAATCGATATACCAATGTACATACAATTCTTCTCATCTAACAAGAGGAAGTGGTATAATAAACATTCTTGTTAACTTTAGCTATTTACACAATTCTTGTCAGACACCCAAATGTAAGTGCCAAGCATCATTTCGTGTTTTACATCGTCACATTATTTCGTATTATGTGCAATTTCATCAATTACAACAATTTCATGACATGTCACATGACATGTTACATACACGAAATTAAATTTTATATTGTTGTTGTAAATTACAACATACATACATACATACATGCATGCATACATGCATCATGCATGCATCATGCATGCATGCATGCATGCATGCATACATACATACATGCATGCATGCATGCATGCATACATACATACATACATACATACATACATACATACATACATACATACATACATACATACATACATACATACATACATACATACATACATACATACATACATACATACATACATACATACATACATAAATACTATAAAATCGTAGTCAGTGGTCGGTCCGTAAACAAAAAACACTTCACCTCATGTGTCATATGACACATAGCATGCGTATGTTTATTCGTTACAAAAAATACATATACATGTATAAAATATATATATATATATATATATATAAAATATATATATATATATATATATATATATATATATAATAGATAAAAAAGTAAGGGGAAAGGTGACTTGTTGTTTGGATTGTGGCCAATTTTTACCTTAAATAAAACACGGGAGGTGGAGATTCCGTCGGGTTGTACTCTTCTTTTCCCGTCAAAATACGTTAGTGCGGAACGTTCCTGAATATAGGTAGAAATGTACGCGTGTCTCGTTCGAAACCCCCAATTTGTCCCCACACCGTCTTTTCCGGTCTTTGGAACATCAATGAATACCTCTTGGTTAATTTTGTTGTGTCTTTTATTCAACCCCTTAGTGCTGTATATATCTTTGTCTCCGAAACAATAATAAGTCTTCGAGCACAACCCGACACTACCTTTACCCTCCCATTCGACTTTAAACAGTCCCGGTGTACGTTTGTCGTGACGCACACGCTCCAGGCAACAAGGACGGACGATCGCCCATTCCTTGCCGGCTAACCGGCAGGCGACGTATTCGGGAACGAGCGAGTCACAGCATACACCGGCGAACCATTCCGCCCGGTGTTTATAGTAATGGGCTCTCTTCTTGTAAGAAATACACTCATCCAAGGATCAGCGAGCTAGAGCCAAACACGCAGAATCAGTGTCCATTTCAAAATATTATAAAAGAGGGCGCGCAATGTAATAATCTTAGAAGTCGTAAAACTGAAGCATTCGCAACTTCGCGTACTGGCAAACCATAAACGCAATTTGAAGAGGGAAATTGAACTTAATTGATTTTTTGGTTGTGTGTTAGCTGGTACACGGATTCAGTAATCTCATCTAGCTGGCGAAAGCGGTGGGAATTTATTCTCCGACTCGCGGTTTTATGATCGCAAAAAACAACATCTTTATGTTTAGATTTTTCTGTTGCACATTTTCCATATGAATTATTTCCAACAAATTTCATTGTTTCGGCAATAATCGCTTTGTCTGGATGTACGTCACCTTTGCGGCGTGCATTCGAGATGGCGTCAGCAAAAGACGCGAAACAAGAACTAGGTTCGTACTCTATACTTTGGTAAAAGCGAGACACGACCAATCCGTGTTTCAGATACCATTGTAAAAGAGGCGTTGCTATTACAATTTATTCACCGTAAAATGAAACTATTAGTGCACGGCGAGGATGTTTTAAAATGTCGTGTTTTTGTGCGTACTTGAACTCACCAATGTCATCTCTGGAAGTGTTTGCGTTTTTAAAAACTAGTTGCATTTCTGCAACATAAGTCCTCAAGTGCTCCGAAACTGAAATATCACACTCTACTATCCCAAATAAATGTCCTTCAACAATATTTTGCAAAACATTTTGTTGCGTCATTTCCCATTTAAGATTACGGTTTGCAAATTTTGAATCGAAAAAAAAAGTGTTTTATCTCTGGACTTCTCCGCCTCTTTTTCCATTCACATTCCCACATTTCTACAACCGTTCCGTAATGTTTTAGATATTCTGTATTGTTTTTGGTTGCTGACAGAAGATCCGACATCGACTTCCCGTTGGCGGTATTGGTGTGCTCCGTGAAAAAAACACCCGTGGAATTGATAACTAATTTTTGTCTCTGTACAGCATCCGTCAACCGGAAGATTACGATGTCCGATCCTCAGTTCTTTTCCGTTAAATTGGTGTTTAATGAAAATATTTCGACTATGAGAAAGCCATTCTAACGATATTTTTCCATATTTGCGGGACTAGTTTGGTTTAAAATTGGATTCAGTGGTGCGGTGGATGGTAGGCATGTGTTGAAAAATAGACCAAAGATATAGGGCGTTAACCCATTATTGTACGGAGGGTAAGGATTTATGACCAAGTTCGGATTGTCTAATGCGGGTTACGTTGAATTCGTGATGACGATGAAATATTAAAGACGGGCCGGTTATTCCTTTTCTAATTAGATCGTGTAAATGGGAGTGTTGTTGGTTTAACAGAGTAAAATATATGTCGGGCGGTAAAGTGTCGAACAAAAATGTCTTGGTAAGTCCTGATACACTAATCCCATTTGTAAACATATCTATGTGGTGCAATTTGTAAAACTGGAATTGATTTCCAATGGCTTCCAAAAACGGAACGATTGTATTGTTATACCAAATGAGAAAATCACGAATCGTTTTCATGTCGTGCTCGCGCCAAATTTGTTCGCAATAAGCGAAATTTGATCGGAAATAGCTTCGTTTTTCAACTGGCTGTGAAAAGCTTCCTTGGGCGGAAGAGAATCACAGTCGCGTTTTCTGAACGAAGTCACCCACTCGTAGGAATAGAAACCTTTTTGTCAGAATGCAACCGTATGCTTTCAGACATTTGTAGTAAATAAAACCGGGAGTCAAGTAATTAATGATGTCCAAAATATTTAAAGTTTTCTTTTCAGACACATTAAATTAATGTTGCGCATGACAACAAACATAGAACTTTTAACATGTCTATCACCGTCTGTTTTGTCATCGTCGTCGTCGTCGTCATTGTCTAGGTGGGCTAGGAGGTATGGAGCAATGCATTTTTTTTTAACAGGTTTGAATCATAACTTCCAGAATTAAAACCAATCACTGGTAGTTCTCTAAGAAACCTTTTAAAGGAAGTAATCAATTTATAAATATCTTTAGATGTTACGATTGAAATATCGGTTCCGCGTGTTTCACATTCATTTTCGGCATTATTATCATCATCATCGTCATCATCAATTACGGCATAGCATGTTTCACCATTCATAGATTCGTTAGCTTTGACTATCTCTAATGTATCTTGCAAACTGTCAAAAAACATCCGTATAAACTGTTTTCAAAATGCTGTATGCGGGATCGCATATTTTATTTAGGTAATCCATGAAACGATCGACTAGTTGGCTCAGGTCACCCTCGTTTATAACACAATATGGTAAACTAAATCCACGTACATTCGAACATATACTAACACTAAGGGTCTCGTGCCGTCCAACCAGTCGACCTTTGGACTATTTGGCGGCAAATCGGAATTATCAAAATAAAACTCAAGGTCAAAAGTTGCCCGAAACGAAGAACAACGAAATTCTTCTGGAATATTAATACCCAATTCTTGCATTTTTTTGAAAGATAGTTTGCTGCACGTGAAATACTCCACCCGGAAAAATTCGTTTAACCTCGCATGTTTTCTCATGTCTATTTAGACCACACAATCTGTGCCAAAGCTTGCCACGTGATTCTACATTTATACGAATGGGTGTACATAGTAAGGTCGTGTATATATGAAAAATGTGTTTCGTATAAATTAAAAT
>JAODUO010001014.1:95000-110000 GCA_025642075.2 Ridgeia piscesae
GACACGGTTATCGCCTCGAAACACTAAATGTTACGTTATGACTATGGTCGAAGCCGTCATTTTGCGAGAAATGATGTTAAGGTCGTGATCTGACCCGTCATTTCCCATAAATTATGTTTTTCACGTGGTAGGAAGCGTCATTTTAACGGAAGTTATGGTTTGCACATGACAGAAAACTGTCCTAGCCTCATATGTATGGGTTGCGCAACGACATATGTAAGTTCCCTACATGGAGAAAGTGACCTTTGTGACCTACATACTGGACTGGTAGCGATCAAGAACTACAATTTTATGTTGTCGGAAGACATTGCGCACACGCAATGACCTAAATCGGTTACCCAGTACCAGATGATCAATTACATGTGCACTGGTATTTGACTTTGTCAGTGTTTTGTTATGTGCAAATACCATGTTTTATTTTAGGAGACTTATAAAATGAAGCATATCTTACAAGGATAGATTATGACAGTTTTCACGTGACAACTTGGGTGATGGTATAACAAAGAATTTAATAGTTATTTGTGTAACAAGAGATACCATACATGACACTACGGGGACCTGGATAAACGCTTTTCATAACAAGAGATCAAACAAGCAATACGGTTTATACATTTATTCTAGTAAAACACAATAATACATACAGAAAGTACCGTGAATGCAGCCATGCATAGGTTAATAACATGTTTGTTGTTTCTCATCACTGAGGCTAGCACAATATGGATGTCCTAAGTTGTATTTACTTCCATATAACGTTCCATTGTTTATAACCACTACAGTGGCCTGGGTTACGAAGGCCCCGTGAGAATGACGACCTCGCAGTGCCCCATCTTCCATGCTGGCCTGTCTCCCCTGCTTCAAGATTGAACACGAAATCAGCCGTGCCAGCATATAAATAATAATAGTTTATTTCACTCTCTCTCTCTCTCTCTCTCTCTCTCTCTCTCTCTCTCTCTCTCTCTCTCTCTCTCTCTCTCTCTCTCTTCTCTCTCTCTCTCTCTCTCTCTCTCTCTCTCTCTCTCTCTCTCTCTCTCTCTCTCTCTCTCTCTCTCTCTCTCTCTCTCTCTCTCTCTCTCTCTCTCTCTCTCTCTCTCTCTCTCTCTCTCTCTCTCTCTCTCTCTCTCTCTCTCTCTCTCTCTCTCTCTCTCTCTCTCTCTCTCTCTCTCTCTCTCTCTCTCTCTCTCTCTCTCTCTCTCTCTCTCTCTCTCTCTCTCTCTCTCTCTCTCTCTCTCTCTCTCCAATCAAAAAGATTGAAATGGGTACATAAAACATGCAAAGTATATTTGTTAAAAATAAATTTTAAGACATTAGCGTAATATAAATTGTAATGTAGATAATATTCGATATGTATCTATAAAATTAATAGAAATAATTTAAGAGATTAAAACATATTTTATGTTAAAATGTTACTTCAACCAGTCAATGTATTTGACTAAACTTATTAAAAAAAATTAAATAGTTTAAAACATTAAAATAAATAGATCTAAAAGACAAATGAAGGCTTTACAATATTTTACACAGCATGCACGAAAGTTTGTTAAGAGTCACTGTGAGTTCTTTAGGTTGAACAGACACCAGTTAATGAAACAGTTCATCGTCCTGTTGGTTTTGACACTGGGTAAAGAGTATCGAGTACGGCATCGTGTATTATGTGTTGTAGTCCTTGGCTTTGGTAGTAGTTTATGCAGTTTGTGCTGCGGCTGTTCGATTTGTGTGAAGAAATGTTCACATAACTGCGCACGTCTTTGTTTCAGAGAAGTTAGCTGTGCATTCGCTAATGCTTCGATATAGGGAGTGTTCGGGTATATGATGTTCATAGCACAACCTTGTACTCACTCCATGTCATTTTGGAGACCCAAAATGAGTGAGGTCGACCATGCTGGACATGCGTATTCCATAGTAGGCCGGACTACCGTTGTATATACCGTCAGAATGTCTTCAGCGGGAATGCCTGATCGTTTGAGTTGCCTGCTTTTCGTGTTATTTCATCAACGTGTACGTCCCAGGCCAGGCTCCTGGTGATGGTAATGCCAAGTATCTTCGCCTCGGTTACTCGCTGAGTGTCTGTTCCGTCGATGCGTATGGTTGTGAAGTTTGTCCTTGTTTTAGAGAAATCAATAACAAGTTCTTTGGTCTTACGTTTGTTGATTTTCATGTCATTTTGGATTGTCCACAGATACGCTGCATCGGCTGCTTCCTGGAGATTTGGCGCTTGGCAGTCTGATCCAGTATAAACGATGCACGTGTCATCAACATATTTGTAGGAGTCGCACTTTGTTTGTAGATCATTTATCACGAGGACGAAAAGTACGGGGCCTAACTTTGTGCCTTGTGGCACTCCTCCATGGATGTAATTCCAGTCGGATTGTATGTTGCACAGCTTAACATGTTGGGTTCTTTCGGTAAGGACACTGGCGATCCACTTCATTAAAATATTCGGGAGGCCAAAACTTGCAAGTTTTTGAAGAAGAATGTTATGCTTGATTAGGTCAAATGCCTTAGAGAAGTCAAGCAGTAGTATCCTGGCATACTGTTTCGATGCATCTGTGCTTGTATAACACTAATGTAACAGGTCAACAAGGGTATATGTAGTGGATGACTTCTTAATGGAGCCGTATTGGTTTGGATCAACTCTGTCTTGAACGATATCCCAGACCCATTTAACAACAAACTCTTCCATTTGTTTACACAGCACAGCCGTCAATGAGATTGGTCTAAGGTCTGTTTCGATATGTTCTGGCGGTTTCTTTTTCGGAAGGCGGCTGACGTATGCAGCACGCCAGATACGGGGAACATGGCCCTCTCAAAGTGAGCTGTTGTAGATTGCGGCAACTGGGCAGGCAAGCAATTCAGGTAATTCTTTAAGGACTCAGCTTGGTACAAAGTCCGGGCCCGGTGCTTTACGCGTGTCTAGTTTGCGTAACTGGTTTTCTACATGCTCAACTGGGATAACATATTTAGATGATACACATGGTATTTCGAGCTGTAGGTAGTCATTGTCAGCACTCAGGGGACGTAGGTGATCACTCACCGATTTAAAGAAATTGTTTATTCGTTGGCTGAGTTCCAGAAGATTACCCTCACACACTTGATTGGCGAGGTGAAGCAAAGGGGGTCACTGCTAGTTTATTGACATCCAACCAGTTCTTACATGCCCTTCCACCAATTGCGTGGATTGGATGTGTTTAATCAGTAGATGTTTATCATAGTATTTTTCTTTCAATGACTTTCCTAGACGGTTTACCTTGTTTCTGTAAAGGCGGTACAACGCTTGGTCACCTACCTTCCATGCATGTTGACGCCGATGAATTAGATCTCGGAATCTCTCAGACACGGTTTGTCTGTTGTGTGTCTTACCACTGTCTTTGTTGGGAAATGTTTATCCGTCAGTTCATTTATGTTGGACGTAAACATTTGCAGTTGCTCTTCGCATAATGGTAGACGGTAAAGGTCTTCCCATTTGATTGTCTTCAATACTGATGCAAACTCGCTCAATTTGCCCCATTACCTTTGTTATCACTATTTGTCGATGTCCAATTTTAGATCAACGAGTGGTTCACAAATGATGACGTTGTGATCTGCATTTCCGACAGGACAACTGGTGTGTGGTTGTCCATACAGTTTGTCCATATTTGTATAGATCTTATCCAAAGTGGCATCACTTCGTGTACGAACAGTCACAACCTGCTTCAGCCTGTACTCGGTTTTTAATTATCGTTAAGTAGATGGTTGAAATCACCACATAGTTTCCATGTCGTTATTACGTAGTTCTGTCCATTCCTTGAAAGGGATGCCACATCTTGACTAATTGTTACATCATTTAAAAATAAGACACACATATATATATAGGGGTATTATTTCACGACATATCCGTCAGATGGCTTCACTTATTCTTTGACATAGTTTCTAGTTCACCACATATCTGCCAGCGGGCGCTACATGACCTTTGATACATTACTGTAAAGATATGACGCACGAATTTTGGCTGTAATAGAGTTTTGACCTGTCCGCAAGGGGGGCACCACGAGTTTATCCCCTATCCGCTAGGGGCGCTTCATGACCTTTGATCTTGAACTTTAACCCTTCCACCGCATTTCCACCACTCCGCTCCAACGATATCATGATAGGGTCACATTATTATACTACTAACGGTTTATTTTTGATTAGTGCAATTATCTCAGAAAAGCATGGGGAATTATTGTTTGAGCATAACCAGTAACCTCGATCATTTATCTTTATCTATGCCAGCTGTCACAGGCTTGCGGCAATCAGCAGTAGCTAAACTGTGACCTACAAATTTGATTTGTGATTATGACGCTGGACACGCAATGTAGCTTTAATTGAACACAATCGTTATCCTTCCTCAGAAATTACAAACAAGTACTCATACGATTTTAAACATGCACCTACATGGACAACGTTGATGTTGATTTTCTTTATAATTCGTACTGACATACATTAATTCAAAATTGTGGACGTAGCATCTTTGTTTATTTTGATTAAAAACTAGAACGACAACGCATTAGGTACACAATTAATACAGCTATGTATGAATTGAAAAATGCCATTATATAAAACAAATTATTATCATCAGTTTCGAAGTACAAGACATACAAAGAAACAACTTTAAACATGGAAGAATATGTATAATAATGTATACATACTTTATGAAATTTGCTTGGTCCATTAATGTACAAATGAACGTATCATATGTTAAGGTATTTTTTGTAACTAAGTGAACAACCAGATATTTCGTTGCTAGCTAACAGAGACTGATAATGTTTGAAAGTAAACATGAGTATTCACTGCATAATATTGTCGCCAATTCGTCTCTCCCATTTAGCGAGATGGTAAACTGTGCACATAGGAATGCATCTTTACGAGCTCATTTGATGACATGTCAATCTACGCCACTACCCGAAAGGAACTCGAGCTTCTGTAGCTGAACGGTGGCGGTGTGGAGGCCACAATATACCCTGACAACTGGGCACAAACTGGTGGCCGCGCTTCAGTTCTTGACTGACATTTCTTGCAATTCCATTACCAGTGATTATTGGGCAGCGGCTTACGGGGAGGCGTTTCCCCCGTTGGGACCGCCATCACCAATTTTAGCAGGGACTGCCGACTACAAAAAGGACCGAGAGTTTTAGTCATGTAATTTACAATATGCGTATTCGAGTTAAAAAAAATGAACCGCTTCCGGGGCTGGTGTTGGTGTTGGTGGTGGCAGTCCCAACGGGGGAAACGCCTATCGATATACCGGGATTGGTGACAAGCCCACAGTCGTACCACGCCATGCGGGGACGGCGCCCCTGGCGGCTTCGGCATTCGTCCAACCTCTTCGGATCATTACGAATACAAGTGAATAATGACTTCCAAAAAAACAGCCGTCTTATATACGTTCTCAGTTGGTCGTTAGAGTCACGTGGACGTGCCGAAAATTACCAACCAACCAAAAAAAAGTGTGCCGAAAATTACCAACCAATCACAAAAGAGTGGTCGTTATGGTCACGTCGGCGTGAAATTCGCACAGTCGCAGGGAAGAAGGTCGACGGTCAACATCTCTTACACCTTCTGCTGACGCAATGACTTACCGTAGTGAAGTACAGACAGCTAGATATACATGCCCCGTGTTGCACCCACACTGGACATGGAGGACTAGGTGTGTAACCAAACTAGATATTTAGGTATATTAGTCGCATACTTGAGAAAGAAACCAAGAGAACGTGCCCTATGTGACCTACATACTGAACATGGTTGCAACGCGTGAACTACAATTTTGCATTGGGGGAAGACCAATGTGACCTACATACTGTACATGAAGTGATACCACCATAAGAATAAACGTGCCCAGTTTTGTCAAGCTAGGTACACTACGTCACAGATACAACGTTTGTATGTTTTATACATTGTGCCTCACTGGATATGGAGGACCAGGTATGTTAGTCGCATACGTGGGATAGGAGAGCGGACATACTGCACTGCGTTAAGTCCTGTTTGGTGTAGTTTTAAAAAGACACAATAACTTATATCCTTTTACCGTCCTACCATCCAGTTGCATTAGCCCAGTTATATAAGATAGATAGAAAACAATAACATTGCGCAAAATATGTATACATTATTACACATATTCTTCCACATTTAAAGTTGTTTCTTTGTATGTCTTGTAATTCGTAACTGATGATAATGATTTTGTTTATATAAAGGCATTTTGCATGTCCAGCTTCACCGAAGAGTGTCCAGCGTCATCAATTGTTAACTGAACAATAATATATACGTAGGATCGATATGCTGGCGACAATACTCCATTTTGGAACTATTTCATAATATCTCATTATTATTATTCAATTCATACATATCTGTATTAATTGTGTACCTAATGCGTTGTCGTTCTGGTTGTTAATCAAAGTACACAAAGAGATGCTACGTCCACAATTTTGAATTAATGTATGTCACTAAGAATTATATAAAAAAGCTACATAAACATTATTGTCCATGTAGGTGCATGTTTAACATCGTATGAGTACTTGTTTTTATAATTTATGAGGAAGTATAACGATTGTGTTCAATTAAAGCTACATTGCGTGTCCAGCGTCATAAACACATATCAGTTTAGCTACAGCTGATTGCCGGAAGCCTGTGACAGCTGGCACAGATAAACGTAAATGATCGGGGTTACTGTTTATGCACAAACAATAATTCCACATACTTTTCTGAGATAACTGCACTAATCTAAAATAAACCGTAAATAGTAGAATATGATCCTATCATGATATGGTTGGAGCGGAGCGGTGGAAGGGTGGAAGGTCAAGGTGAAAGGTCATGTAGCGCACCCTAGCGGATTCGGGATGAACTGGTGGTGCCCCCTCCCTTGCGGACATGTCAATAACTAGTACAATCAAAATTCGTGCATCATATCTTTAAAATAAGGTGTCAAAGGTCATGTAGCGCCCACTGGCAAATATGTGGTGAACTACAAACTACGTCAAAGAACATGTGGAGCCATCTGACGGATATGTCGTGAACAAATACCAAATATTTACTTCCATATAACGTTCCACTGTTTATAACCACTGCAGTAGTCTGTGTTACGAAGGTTCAGTGAGAACGACTACCTCGCAGTGCCCCATCTTCCATACTTGGCTGTCTCCCCTGTTTCAAGATAGAAAACGAAATCACAACGCGTGCGTCTTCAGTCGCGCCAACATACCTTGACATGGATTACGAAGGCACAGTGAGAATGACGACCTCGCAGTGCCCTATCTTCCATGCTGGCCTGTCTCCCCTGCTTCAAAATTGAAAAGGAAGGATAATAAATCACCTGGAGTGGATGGGATTCCTCCCAAATTACTATTGGAAATTGTAGAACAACTCAGCATACCGCTTACGACAGTGTTCAATTTGTCATTAGATCACTTGGTTGATTTTCTTTTAAAAATAACTGATAAACCCATCTCAACATGGATTTTAAAAGCGTCATTAGAGGAGGGAATAGTTTCATTAGAATGGAAAGAAGCAAACATCATATAATTATTTTAAAAAGGTTCGAGAAACACGTCAAAGAACTATAGACCAGTGAGTTTAACATCGGTGATTTGCAAACTATAAAAAGACTTTTCTTTTTAAAAGTAACTTGATAAAACCATCTCAATATGGGTTTCTAAAAGCGATGTCATGCTTAACAAATATGTTATGTTTTTTGGAAAAGGTCACAAAGTGGGTTGATGAAAGATCACCAGTAGACATAATCTACTTAGATTTTAAAAAAGCCTTTGACAAAGTGCAACATCAAAGACTACTACTTAAACTAAAGGCTCATGGCATAGGGAAAGGTATGATTAACTGGATAGAAAAATGGCTTATTGATAGAAGACAAAGTTTAAATTATAAGAATTCACCACATTGACTTAGTAAAATACGAATAATTGAAAAGGATATAGCGTCTTAACACTAAACTATTCACATTTCAATACACGATACAACGCTAACTTTGTTAAATATATGAAAACACCACCTGTCTAACGCAATGAAACGGTGAAACGTTACGAAATGCTACGAACTCAGCTTACTAAATTAGAAAATACAAATGCTTGTGTCTATTTCTGACTCTTATTAGTGGTTGTGTTATGCTCTAGATAACGCTAGCGTCTACTCTAGTGTTATAATTATCCGTTAGATGGCGACAGCTGTTAATGTGGTAATATCACAACCAAACATATTTCTAGATTTGATTAGGAACATGTTCTATGTCCTAAGAAAAAGCAGCAAGGTTCTCGTTTTATGATCGAAAGCGTCATAGTTTTGTTACAGAAAGTTATGAATATATAAATATGATGCCTCTCTATTTCGTTGAGGTGGTAAAGTCTTAGGAAATTGCGTTGCTGACTTGCTAAACTTAGTAGAATATGACAATGGTAAAATGATGTCAGGCCAAAACGGAAGAATATTGAGAGTTTACTATATTCATACTGTAAAATATCAAAATATTATGCGTTTTCCGTGTGAAAAACTAAGTTATTAAGTTACCATGCTTATTTGTAAAAATTGTGCAAACGTCTCTCTGTCCATCTCGTTCAGGCAGTAAGTGTTATGAAATCACCACAATGACTTAGTAAAATACGAACAGTTGTAAAAGCTATCTTGTCGAAACACTAAAATATTCAAATTTTCCTACAAGTTACAATCATAACTTATTTTAATAATTGAAAACACCCACTGTCTAACGCAATGAAACAGCGAAACGTTACGAAAAGAAAAGAAGTTAGCACACTGACTTAGTAAAACACGAACATTTGCCAAGGTTATCAATTTTTTTCTGTGTCTGACTCTAATTAGTGGCTGTTTTATCCTCTAGATGACGCTAGTGTCTAATGTCGTGTGACAGTTATCCACAAGATGGCACCAGCTTTTAATGTGGTGACATCACAATCCAACGTATTTCTAGATTGTGGCTAGAAACAATTTCTATGTCGTAAGAAAAACCACCAAGTTTTTTGTTGATCGAAAGTTCCATAGTTTTCACTTTGAAAGTTACGGAAATACCAAGATGACTTAATCTTAGGACATTTCTTTGCTGACTTATTAAAACTTAGTAGAATACGACAATGTTAAAAGGATGTCAGGCCGAAACGGAAGAATATTGACAATTTACTACGTTCATTTCGTAAAATATCAAAATGTATGAATTGTTTTATGATAAAAGCATGCAATTTGGCACAAACGTAGAACATATATAAATACAACAAAATTTGGATATACGGCCATCTCAGATTTTGCCCTGGAAGGCGTTGGCAGCCATTTTTCAAGACGTCCGCCGTAAACATATTTTCTTATATCTTAATAACTGCGAGAAGTCAATCAGTGGTTTTGGTGTCTAACCATAGGTTTTCGCGGAAAGTTATTTCAAATATATTACTTTTGACCTTTTCCGATATTCACATCCGCCATGTTTGAAGATGGCTGCCGTCAAGGCTAATGTTCTTATATCTCATTATCTACACAACCTAGAGCGGTAATTTTATTGTTACGATATAGGTATGTGGACAGCCGGTTTCAATGTTGTAAACTATTTTGCGTTTGACCTTTGTTGACCTTCGCATACGCCATTTCTATAAAATGACGGTCGCTGAAATAAATGTTGTTCATACCTTTAAAATGCTTCGGTCAGAACCGCTACGTTTGGTATAAAGCGTAAGTTTTTTAAGGTAACGATTTCTTATATATTACGTATGACCTTCGCCAACATTAAGATCCGCCATTTTTAAAGATGGCCTCTTTCAAAGCTAATTTTCCCTCACGTCTTAAGAAATAAGTCTCCTAGAGAGATAACGTTGTTGTCGGAATTGGGGTTTTACGTGCTGCTATTTTAAATAATGCTTCTTTTGAACTTGTCGGACATTCGTATCGGTCTTTTTCCAGGATGGCGACTAAAAATGGCGGTTATGTGCTATAATGGCTGCCACCAAACGCTATTTTACTAGCTAGGCTATATTGAGAGCAATATAAAAATATTTGTGTTCCTAGCTACTTATGAATGTTTATGTTACCTTTAAAACCCATCGCAGATTTTACTGATTTTTTATATTTAAAGTATAACAACGGCAGTATCATTATTTGATTCAATGATTTTTATCACATGTTGTCAGCCGAAATATTCCACAGCAGAAACTTACGACGTCGTGTGTTACCGGTCAATATTCATGTAAGACAAGTGTGTATGTCACACGATAAGTCTGTGCACATTGTCCATGGCCAAAACATCCTATGCACAATTTGACAGTTCTTAGTTACTACACGTCCTAATGTTTAAATAATAAATAAAAGTTTTATTAGCAACTCAACTGAGTTGGATTGACATTACAATAGGTTACAATTAACTCATCAAAACATCATACAAATACAATAGAAATACATTGTATACCGCAAATCATACCATATTAATATCATTTTTACTGACAGTTGTATAAAGCCCACGGTATAAAGGAGTTACGGAATCTATTCGTTCTAGTAACTGGTAACGGGTACATATTTTGTTGTCTAACTTTATATTTGATATGTCTTTTGTCAGGCAGCAGATAATTTAATCTGTGGTGCCGACTTTAATTTTATCAAAATTTTTTTTGACAAATGCTGTCCGTCTTACATTCAACGTATCCAGGTTAACAGTCTAAGTTTCCGAAAACCAGGAAAAATTTATTTTAGTGCTCTTTTTGTATAACTTCAATATTGTCAGACAAATATTGGGGCAAGTTAGTTTGCCATACAGGACATGCATATTCTAGAACTGGTCTCATACACTAACATATACACTGACCAGATCTTTCTGGGTAATCCCTGCACGCTTTAACTGATAAACTGTACAAGCGTTTACCAGCCTTTTTCACAATATTATCCACGTGTTTGTTCCATGTCAGATCCTGAGAAATGGTCACACCTAATAGTTTGGCATGGCAAACTTGTGTATATCCCTCCCATCAATCTTTATATTCGGGATAGTGCTTCTGAAATTGCCATCTTGTGCAAAACTAATGATTATTTCTTTTGATTTTTCCGAATTAATTTTCATGTCATTCTGTTCTGTCCATCTAGCAGCAATATCAACCGACTCTTATAACAGATACTCATTTCTGTCGCATATTTCAAATAACGTACTGTCATCTACATACTTATATAATGGAACAGTCGTTCTTAAATCATTTATTAAACAAGGAAACATTTAGGTCCAGACAATTTTCCCTTGCGGTACTCCCCCATTGGGATGACCAGAATGGGAATATTCATTTCCTATTTTTACTCGTTGAGCTCTGTCTAATAGAAATGTTGCATCCATCTTAAAATATGTGCGGGCAACCCATACGACTGTAGCTTATCTAGCAACAAATGATGATTAATAAGATCAAACGCTTTGCTAAAGTCTAATTACTCTAACATAAGAATTCAATTTATCTGTCCCTTATACCACATATGAACCAGTTCGACAAGAACGTCTGTTGTGGACGTTCCCTAATTCCCCCAAATTGCTTAGCATCAATTTCACCTTCAATTGTTTCATCCACCCATTTATTATTATTGATTCAAACACCTTGGCAGCTATTGGAGTTAGTGAAATTGGTCTAATGTTTTTTTTCAATCGAAAAGGGGGGCTTTTTTTTGGGCAACGGTATTACATTGGCCATTTTCCATTCCTAGGGAGTACACTTCTCTTAGTGAATTGTTAAAAATAGCAGTTAATGGAGGGGCGAGAACATTTGCATAATTTCTTAACACCCATGCAGGGATGTTGTCAGGCCCAGTAGCCTTGTTGGCTTTAACACTCTCCAAGGCTTTAAAAGTAGTACAACGCTTATCACATACTGATCCGGCAGTTCCTCGTTAACGTCGAACACCTTGTGACTCTTATTTAACCGAGGCAAATGGTCACCACAGACACAAAGAAATCATTCATTGTATTGGCCAGTAAGCCACAATCACCATCCGTTGTTTTGTTATAGACCTTGCATGAAAGATTTGCCATTTGTTTTAAGTCCCATTATTGTTTTCATATGCTTCCACCAATCGGGGATCCCCATTCATGCATTGCTGCAATTTGTGTTTGGTAAAAATTATACTTAAGTTTCGAAGCGGCTCGGTTGACCTATTACGCAATATTTTTGCTTGATTCAAATCACCATCTTGTGAGCTCGCTGTCTTTTACGAACTAAGTCTCTGAACCAGTTTTAACCCATGGCTTATCAGCCGTATGCCTCGTAACAATTTTAGTAGGAAAGCATATTTCCATCAGGTTGCAAATAACCGTTTGATAATATGAATACTGATCTGCACATGAATCAAGCCTAAATAGGGGTTCCCTTTGATGGCTGATAAAGCCATACTGAATGTGGCTTTTTCTTTTGGCCCCATACAGCTTACGGTTAACCGTGTCACGCATCCAGTATCAACTGAGTTTTTCGCTTTAGGTTTAAGCAAAACCATGTTATGGTCCGATGACCCCAGTTCGGAAATAGTAGCACCTCCTCCATATTCGTCCATATTTTGTCTAATATCGCCTGTCCACGTGTTACAGCATTAACTACTTGGACAAATCTATAGTGGGTTTTCATAAAGTTATCCCGCAACTGGTTGAAATCGCCAGTTATGATCACACCACATTCTGGGTGTTTTCGCATTACAGTGTCAATGTTGGTGATTAAATGATCACGTATTTTCAAATACTCCCTCTTTGGAGTATAATATAAACATGCTACCAGTATACATGAGAATTTTCGAGGCGTTTTCTTTGGCATAACCTTAATCCACATTACTTCAAAATCATGAACCTCGATATCATTCAATCTCTTATACATTAAATCATTTCTAATGTAGCAGGCTACACCACCGGCTCGTCCATGACCCTATCTTTTCTCTAAGCAAAAACCCTTGCATAGTAAGGCTACTTGAATCCATATAGTCTTTAAACAATGTCTCACTACACATACAATTGAAACATCATGTGTTGTTACAGTTACATGCAATTCGTCCACTTTTTCACTGTTCAAAGATCTGGCATTTAAATTAATTAGGGAAGGTAGATCCCATTTACGTATTTTGTCCGGTGTTGGATTCGGAACACAAAACAGCGTTGAATCACAGTTCTCGGTTTGTGTGTTCAGGGCCAGATCGTTTAGGCCCATTTCCTAATCACGGGAGTGATGCTTTTCTTTATGTCCTCGTTCCCCGCACTGACGACACAACACTTTGTCAGGGTGTCTGCAGGTGACAGTAACGTGGTTCGTCTCATCGCATTTGGCACACTTGCCCATCGACAGACGAGTACGACGTTTGACCACTGTCCACTTACCGTCAGGGGCCACTGGGGTTCGGCAATCGGTCGTGGTTCTTGGTTTGACGTGTCGATGTTGTTGTTGATGTTGGCGTTTGTTTGTTTCGGTGGCTGTTCGGGAGAAAATTCAACACAATCTGCCAACTCCGCTCTCAGATAGATGCAGCCTCTCTCTGGAAAGCTGCGTCGTCAGCAGCCCCGTTCCGGAATGTGAAATTTGCGTCGTTGTCGACGAATTGACGTCGACTTCGTTGCACGCTTCCTTCATTTTCATGTTGACGTCCGCCCGTCGATCTGGATTGGCTCGACGCTTCGACGGCAGTACGATGCTCACCGTGATGGTTGGTGTCAAGGTTTTCGCCTTCCGCAGTAGTTGCGCGATGTTTTCTTTTATGTTAGCAGCACTTACGTCACTCGTTGTTTCGTGAGTACCACCAACGATGAATATTTCGTCGATAGATTCCGTTTTAGCCGCGTCATCGATCATTTGTTCGATATCGGCGAGGGTGGCGCCTGATTTCCGTCGAATCTTGATGGGATTGCCACTGGACGTTTTATCAACGCGTACATCACGTAGCAAGCTGTTCCCCACAAGCAGTGTCACTGCCTGTGGTCCCCCATCGTTGGAGTCGGCGTCGCCGTCTTGACGCTTGCTTGTCGCTATGCCTTCTCGCAGATGTCGTATTTCTTGGCTCTGTTCACCCATCAAGGAGAGAAGCTACTGGTTTGATCGTTCGAATTTGACGACCAGCGATTCCAGCATGGACGTCTTCTCGAGTAGGCGCTCTACGAGTGTCGGTAGCATACGATATGTTCACTATGTCATACATTAGCTAGGAGCACACAGTCCAGCACATTAGTGAAGGGCAGTGCATTGAAGACCTGCCTTGAGGCACTTACATAGTAGTTCTCGACAAGCTTGCGTAGCTTCAGAAAGACTTGTCCAGCATCTTTTCCAGCCGCCGTTTTCATTCCTGTTCCACTCCATTCACGTGGAGATGGAAGCTTCGGAGTCGCGATCATCGTCAGTATCCAACAGTGACCGGTTTGGTAAACAGTCCACTTTGTGTGCTGTTTGTGTCGGAGGAAGACCGTCAATAGTTCTATGAACAGTTGCTTCCTCGCTCCATTGACAAATTCCTGGCTGCGAGTACGGCCAAATATCTAGTTTCCGGGGTAGCAGCCATAGCACAGAAAGCTTGTGTGGCTTCGTCATAGGCACTCCACATGTCACAGGATGTCCGTTTCCCCTGCCTCCAACATATGACACCATGTCACAACCAGTGAAGACATAAACATTGGCAAAGCAACACAACGATCAGGACCCAGAGCGTTGGCCATCTCTTGGGCCGGTAAATATCGAAAGTTCGGTGATGTTGAGGCGCTGGGCTGATGTCACTGTGGATGAACTACCACATCCGTGTCAATTGTGCGAATGGATATCTTGTCATACCCTTGTTTCACAGCATCTTCCGTGTGGATTAGGATTCGTGCTTCTGCTTCTTCATGAGGGCAAGGAGCAAGGCCTGACACGTCTCTGGACTGAATACGCAACACGTCAGTGTGATATGTGCTGATGACTTGTTTGTCGGTAGCAATGTTTGCTGCACTAGTCGTCAAGAACGAAAACAACGTTATATTGTTGTCGTCACCGCGGAGAAACTCCTGCCAGTTCCCAGGAATAA
>JAODUO010001014.1:115000-162500 GCA_025642075.2 Ridgeia piscesae
TATATATATATATATATATATATTAAAATATTTAAACCACCAAAAAAGGCATTTTTAAAGTTTTTCTCGGAAAAAAATTTGTTGTTTTCAATATTAGGAGCCAGTGTACCTTTGATTTTACCTTTAATGGAATCCTACAGACTTATTCTATACACAAAAAGAGACATGACCCTAATATTTGAAATAGCAAAAATACTTTTCTTCGAAATACTTCGTTCTCTTTGTCACCTGCCATATCAGTGTGTTATATTTGGCTTCTGTGTATCTGTACATGTAGAGTCCACCTGTAACTTGGATAGAAGTCACAGCAAAGTCACCTTTGTCAACCGACACACTGTCTTTGCGCCACTGAACCATTAGGTCACCATTGCCTGACACCATGCATGTCATGTTGAAATCAGTATCATCAAAGGCTGGATTCCTTTGGATGTGGACCGTGCGTGGAAACTCGACCCAAATTCATAGTGCACTCTAGTCCTGTTTTATCTGGCATCGATCAATCGAAAGTTAGGACATGCTTCTGCCGATGACCACAAACTTTACTGTGGGTTCTATACTGATTCTATGGACGATTCAAAGTGCACAATCAATTTAAAATTAAACCCGAAAAAGTACTCTCCATTTAACACAGACTTATGGTTCTTTGGGGGCAAAGTGTCCCTAGACGGAGTAGTTGTTACCAATGACCAAGTACGATGTATTCCGGAGTGGCCTCAGCCCAATAATCTCTCCAAGTGAGTAAATACACAGGGTTTGTGAATCACCAGACGACATTAATTCGAGGGTTAGCTGACAACACTAGGTATTGTACGTCTACGGGATTAATCAGCAGAGTCCACCAGCATGAATTTTGATGCTGATGAGTGTGTATATACAATCGTGCTGTACCAGGTGTGAAGGTACTAGACACCGTATATACAAGGTGCGAGTAAAGTATCATCGAGGTGTGAGTACAAACACTGACCACAACTTTGAAGTGTGAGAGTGCCGCTACCTTAATTGCTTGGATGGTTGGATCTACCAAGACATTCCCGCGAAGGGCATTCCACCAGAAGACAGTTCGTGGGAAGAAAGAATTGCTGTAGATCTGAATGCGAGCTGGGGTAATGTGATATTTACTTGGATGATAATACCTTACACTGGTAGAAAGCATTGGATAAAGTAGTGGTTAAAGACAATCAGTTGGTTTTGGATCCTGTCTTCTTTTCTCAACGGAGTCCCCATGGAGATGGTCATCATTGCGTACACGCTTTCTCTTTGATTGTAGTTGTTTAGAACAAATCTGACTGCTAAATGCTGGATGTTCTCTATGTTATTTACCTCCTTCTTGATGTATGGGTTCCAGACCATACTGCAATATTCTAAGTGAAAGTGAACAAGTGAAATGTAGGCGTGTTGTCTTAGCATTTGTGAAGTTACTATAAGGTTTCCCTTAATATAGTCCAGCACTCTGATGGCCCGGGAGGTGATGTTATGTGTGCGGTACTGCCAGGACATTGTATTAGATATGGTGACACCTAGGTGTGGATACTCTTTGACCATGGAAAGTGTACATCCTCCTAGATGATAGTCAGCATTGATTGTAATGCGACGGAGGGTAATTCGAATGGTGTAGCATTTGTCGGTGTTAAATTTCATCAACCATATGTCAAACCATTTCTGGAGTTTGATCAGGTCTTCTGGGGAGCTACTGAATCAGCTGCGTTGGATATGGCTCTGTAAAGGAGACAATCATCTACAAAAAAGACGGACCTTAGAAGTTGTTCCTGTCGGGAGGTCGATGATGAAGGATAGGAAAACCAGTAGATCGAGGACTGTCCTCTGGGTGACTCCTCAGGTGACGGGAACCCAGTCCGATGACTTTCCATTCACCACTATTCATTGAGATCGGGATGTCAGGAAGGTTTGTTTCCACAGTAGTAGGGGGCCTCGAATTCCACAATGGTGAAGTTTGAGTAATAATCCTTGGTGAGGAAATCGGTCAAATGCTTTAGAGAAATCAAGAATTCCAGCATCAACTTGTTCGCTACTATATATGGATTTAACAAGGTCTTCGGTAGTGATAATGAGTTGTGATTCACAGGAACGGGCGGGTCTGAAACCATGCTGTGCATTTGAAAGAATATTGTAATTATCAAAATGCTCCATGATACGGCTGAATATTATAAGTTCAATCAACTTGCTAGAGATTGATGTGATAAACACAGGGTGATAAGTGGATGGTGTGGCCCTGTCTCCTTTCTTGTAAATTGGGGTAATGTTTGGAATTACCCAATCTGATGGCATTAGTCCTGTGTCCAGAGACTGGTGAAAAACGAAAGTTAATATTGGCGATATTTCAACTGCAAGGTCTTTCAATATGTGGGCAGGAATGGCATCTTAGCATGTTAGTTTTTAGTGACTGAAGCAATGTCAGAGCTATGTCCTTGCTGACGTTATGTATTGGAGGATGTTCAGATTAATTTATAATTGGTAGGTTAGAGGTGTTTTCATTGGCGAAGACTGAACGAAACTGTTCATTGAAACTGTTAGCTTTCCCGCTGGTTTCGAAGATTACTTTAGATCCTTTTTTAACGAAGAGATATTTGTCGAGTATTGTTTCCCTGATTTAATGAAACATCAGCAGATGTGTTTGATTTATTACCAGGGTTATCGAACATGGTGTTTACGAAAGACGTGGTTTATTTTGTATAGTCTTTATACGTTTTCCAGTCCTCATTAATGTTTGATGTTTGTGCTCTGTTAAACAATCTTTGTTTCTTTTTACTCATTCTTCCAATTTTTGTAGTAACTAATGGGTGTGTGTGTTTTGAGAAAGTCATCTTGGTTGGAATTTGTTTATATAATATATATATATATATATATAATATATATAATTATTGTATATATATACATATATATATATACATATATATATACATATATATATATATATATATATATATATATATATATATATATATATACATATATATATATATATATATATGTATATATATATATATATATATATATATATATATATATATATATGTATGTAGCAAAGCTAAGGGCACCCTTTGTGTGGAGCGAGACGTGCGAACTAGATTATCAAAGACTAAAACGGAACATGACAACAACACATGTGTTTGCATTTCCGTACAATGAAGACCTATTCATTCTAGATAGTGACGCCTCCGACATAGCGATTTGAGCAACACTGCGTCAGATACAGAACGGTATGAGCTGCCATTCTCATTTGCATTACACATTCTAACACGATACTGTACTACTACAACATAACTGTTATAAATACAGCTGTAGTAGTATGTGCATGCCAGTATAAACACAACCTGCACGGCTCTGGGTTAACGGTCAGGACAAACCAAGAAGGCGGGTCGCTCACATGGCTGTTATGCTTCACACATCCTGAAGGCCAGCTGGGCAAGTGGCTAAAGGAGTTATCACACTACTTATGACGATTCAGCACAGAGCAGGGGTCATGTTAATGCAGATGGGCTTTCAAGAATATCTGAGGAACGTGACAAGTGTAACTGCTACCAAGCGGGTAGGAACTTC
This sequence comes from Ridgeia piscesae, assembly GCA_025642075.2. Taxonomy (NCBI): domain Eukaryota; kingdom Metazoa; phylum Annelida; class Polychaeta; order Sabellida; family Siboglinidae; genus Ridgeia; species Ridgeia piscesae. The sequence continues at coordinate 118,559 of JAODUO010001014.1, forward strand.
TTTGCTGTATGGTGGTTATCCCTGGCGTGGAGATCTTCAGGCAAATGATGGGGCAGATATAAGGAAGAAGGGGATAACGGTGTCCCTCTAGTCGAACGGCACCTATATAACCAATCAAAAATATATTACCGATAACGTTGCCGATGATATCATGGAAACAAACTACATAATAATTTAGGGACGTTCAGTTGCTAGATGACGAGTTATGCCCAGTATTTAACTGGTTATATTACAACGGGAACCTCCAACCAAAACGATTTCCATCTGCAAGTAGTAAGTATCTGCACCCTGTGGAAATGTATAGAACAGCTCCATATCTTCAAATCAAAATACCTTTATTTGTGCCCATGGGTAAACTTTCTTGTGGTGTTCGAGATATCAATAATTATGTGTCTGTTTTTGTTACTCATCGTGTCCAAAACAAACTATAATATAGTTCGTTTTGGACAAGATGAGTAATATTATGTCATACGGAAGCCATGAAACAAATGTTGATGTTAAGGTGTGCTTAAATAACAAAGAAATAGCCAGAATATTTGTAACAACATTTCTTGGAGGGTTTATTGGTGACCAGCTAAGCTGGAGACACCCCAATAATACAGTTAAAAAAAACTGTCGAAAGTGACAGCGATCATTTACAAGGCAAGTTGTTTAGTTAATCGGGATAGAGTGTAGATTTTGTATTGTTCCCTGCTGTTGCCATATATTAGCTATTGCAGCGAAATGTGGTGCCTCAAACATTACTGCGTTGCAGAAATGAGTAGTTCGTCTGATCTGTGGCATAACATGTTTGCAGCCTTCTTTAAGCAACTGAACAGTTTGACGTCTGTAGACTTATTTAATATAATGATAATGATAATGATAATGATAATGATAATGATAATGATAATGATAATGATAATGATAATGATAATGATAATGATAATGATAATGATAATGATAATGATAATGATAATGATAATGATAATGATAATGATAATGATAATGATAATAATAATAATAATAATAATAATAATAATGATAATAATAATAATAATAATAATAATAATAATAATAATAATAATAATAATAATATCCAATTTAAAATTGTTCATGGCGCTTTACATACATTAAAATCCTAAAATACAAATACACACCAGAAGAAAAACACATCAATATACAAATGACATATATAACAATTATAAAAACAAAATTCAAATATAAATATAAATATAATAACACGAATTATTTAAGCTGAATAAACAACTACCATGAATTATAGAGCGCAAAGACTCAGGGGTAGAACTTCGGACTATCAACTAAGAGGACCCGGGTTTGAATCCTGTGTTGCAGCGTTAAAAGCTTGGGCAAGGTTTTTCACTCTACATTGCGCCAGTGGTGGATATGTGTATGAGCAGCCTTCGCGCATTAATTGTAGCATATGGCGGGATGCTACCCAAAGAAGTTGAAACTGTGTTTGATTGAACAGGTCTGCAAGGGAAATATTATGTAAAGTTCTTTGAACGGTCCTGAGGACTGGATACTGCGCTATGTAAGAACTTATCTTTTACTTTTTCAATAGAGGGTTGGCTTCATTAGGATGAAAAGTAATTGAGCTATTACCAGCTAGTGAACCTGCTCTTCCTAGCTAACCAGGGCTGTTTGCTATGTATTGAATGGGATTATTTAACTGACTTCGCCAATTATGACTGCTTCACCCTTGAGAACAGTTCAAATATCCATCCCAATTTGAATACTGATAATTTGTTTAAGGAATTACTGTGTAATTGTATGAGCAGCAAAATTTTTTATTCTAATATATATATATATATATATATATATATATATATATATATATATATATATATATATATATATATATATATAACCATGTATTGCAGCCACAGTGTCCCGTGGCTGGGCGAAGGCCTCTGCATACTGCTTCCACATCTGCATATCTTGCGTTATACTCTGCCACCCTACATCTAATTCGGATTATATGGAACGGAACGGAACGCCAATAAATGGCTGCCTGATTGATATAATAAAAAAGTACAGAGGGTATAATGATGTCTGTGTAACAGATTCCTTCCCAGTCCTACCCATTCGCAAAACAATTTGTCATAATTCAAATAGTTTGTTTGTGTCTAATTTGCATCACGATAACGTATCCATACAGATATAAACACATAATAATAAAGTTGTATTTAGTTGTATTTAGGCCTACCTACATCAGTTATAAGTTACGCATCTTAGTTAAAAATATATACACTTCTGTCGCTGGCCGCAGCCCCAATAGTGACAGAGCAATGGAAATGTCATCATTCTCAATGATGGCTAATGGCTATTGCGCATTCAAACTAATAGTTGCCCGGTTACTAGACTAGGGTTAAATTGCATATTGTTGTTCTATTCTTACCATCACTGTCGTCAGTCAGAGAGGAGTTGATCATGGTTTCCTTTTCATTGTCGTTTTTCTTCCTCTCATTTTCCTCTCATTACATTCTCTCTCAGCAGTCTCAATTCTTTCTGTCTGTTGCTATTTTTCTCCATTCTTCTCCCACTCTTTCTAGGTCACTTTTAATGCAATCCCCCATCGCAACTTCGGTCTTCCTCGCCTCAATTTCCCTTCCACTTTCCATATATTCTTTTTGCCAGTTTTTCATCTCCCATTGTGACCAGCCCATATACTCCCCACCGATTTCTTCTTACCACGTCCCATCATTCCAACCTCCACTCTCATTTCATCCATTCTTCTCTTATCAACTCCTATAACTCCCACTATTATTCTTACCAGTTTTTTCCCCTCGCAAACCTGGGACCTTCTCCTGTTAGTGCCATCGCTCCTAGTGCACTCGTGTATGCCGGGGTAACACGTGGGCTGATGTTACGTTATGCTTACGAGATATACGTCTTACTCCCATCACTCTTTCGACTTTTCCTCCAAGTGTTTGCCCATACTGTAATCCTCATTGTAACCAAAGCTATTAAACGGGTCGAATTTGCGCTGGATAAATGCCACTTGCTATGTTTAATTACTGTTTCATCAGAGTAAATACATGTTGTTATTTGTCATGGTCTTTGTCAGTAGGTTTGGTAGATGTTGTGTGAGAAATGTGGAGGCAGGCTACAACCGGATATTATGTAGGGTCTTTAGATTCGTGTCTCTAACAATGTGTCGTTCCTCTCTTACTTTCTAACTTTGACACCTTCTGTGAACTATCTGCTACATTTGATCAGTGAACTTGGTTGTATTGTCGGTATTCATTTTAAGTGAGTAGAATTTGAAGTATACACACACACACACACACACACTATATATATATATATATATATATATATATATATATATATATATATATATATGCATATATATATGCATATATATATATATATATATATATATATATATATATATATATATATATATATAATTAACATAATACAATCAGCCTAATGGTAACAGACCATCTAGGAATATAACTGCTTCATAATTAATAATCTACTTACATAATATATAATAAAAAACAGAACAAAATATATAATATAGATAAAACATTCATATGACAGACATTGGTTCTGGGAAACGTTCATATGACGGAAAATGTGAATGTTCCCGATCACGAGTCACTAAGGCAGGGTTTCTGTGTTTAACGAAGATTATTAATCTCCGCCTCCGTGTTGATGACCTTTATTATGTTTGTCAAAGTCTTTACCACAATCTTGCCATTGTAGGTCCAGCAGTCGTTAATTTTTTTATCTGCCTTGTCGCTGCGGCAAGTGCTGCGCGGCGCTGCGTCAAATCTTCGTTGACGTAGATTTATTCGGTGCTGGCGTTTGTATTGCGTAATCGGCTCCTCGCCCTGATCACGCACCGTAACTTTACTGAATCGCACAATTACGACGCGGCGCCAGTCGCCAGTGCCTCTCCTCTTGCCCAGCTTGTGGCTAACAATAATGTCCTCTTGAGACACTGGAGGCCATTTTGGTATTGATATTCTCGACCACCTTAGCCGTAATGTCCTCTCTCTCCCCAGTCTCAGGAATGCCGCTAAATCTCAAATTTCCCCTACGGGAATACTGTTCCACTCTGTCACACTCACCTTCCAGTCACTCTCTTCCAGGGCGGTGATTTGTTTTTCTTTGCTTTCGAACTGGGACGTCAGGTCAGCTATTGTTCGCGTCAGTTTGCCAAGCTTGTCTGATAGCGCCTGCGAGTATAAAGCTGACCTCAAAGTTCTAAGCACCCCCTCGTCATTTAGTAGCTCAACGAACCTCATCGCCATCACCTCAGTGTCACGGACATCACTGTCAGTGACACTGGAGGGCTTTCGTGCTTTTGCCATGTTTTTCTCGAAATTACCTTCCCCACGAAAAGTGCGATCTCACGCCACGGCAGCCATCTTGGATCACAGCCATGATCCGACCTGGAACTCCTGGCAGTGAGGGTCTTCTCCTGCTTCTCCCCTTGACGTCTGCTGGTTTAGCTGGGCAGCAGGAACTGGCGTACGTTATGGGAACAGTACATGTTTCGTCCAGCCCTTGCATCCAAGAACATATTGGTCATGATGGAAACAGCATGGTCTGTAGCAGGACGTCTTACGCACCATCAGTACCTCAGATGCGTGATTCGTCATACTTCCCTTCACCGCATCGTCAGTGCATCGAATGCCAGCTGACGTTTTCTTGCAAAAAGTTGCTGTACTGTACCAGAGGAGGTCCCGCACATCACGTAGTCGGCTGCGGGTTAGATGCTGCGACCACGATCGAGGTCTACTATCTAGCGCATGTCCTCTGGCGTACCGTGTGCTTCCCGACACTTGCATGAACACTCCGCCCCAGTCATTGGCTTTTATGTGACGTGTTGAAGGCAACATGAAAATCGTAAAATACCCAGTAGATAACAAACACTGCCATCGTAAGACCTATGCAACTACATATTTATATCGATATACATTTACAACTATTCCACAAACATAGGCAAAACACACTTTAAAAGTTGTAAATTGTTAGTGTTTTAGTATTGAACTGTCAAATACATGTTTTGTATATATATATATATATATATATATATATATATATATATATATATATATATATATATATATATATATATATATATATATATATATATACAACAGACCACAACAAACAGCAACAGCTGTTTTAACATTATTTATTACTGATTGGTACTAGTAATTTATACTGGACACGCCAGCGAACCGGAAGCCAGTGTAACTTATTCAGTACCGGAGCAATATGCTGGTGTTTTCGCTGCCTTGCGATCAGTCTCGCTACTGAATTTTGCACCATCTGCAACTTGGTCATGGGTGCTTCCGTAACGCCATACATACTGATATCACTAGGGCATGGACAACTGTTTTACATGCTTCAGTAGTAAGACAATTTCTCATTTTTGAGATTGCGTAAAGATGGTAGTACGCAGACTAGCATATGCGCGACACCTGCGACGACATTGTCAATTCACAGTCGATCGTAATCCCGAGGTTTCGGATGGTCGGTGATGGCACAATTTTACATCCGCATACACTAACACAAAAGACGTCTTGCAGATGTTTACGATGTCTTTCTGTCGACGGAATTAAGGTGGTCGTTCTGGATACGCACCAAAGCTCTCTCGGTGTTGTGAAGTTGTCGGTATCCGCTTTGGAAAATGTCTAATAAATCGTTGTTGAATAGATGCTGGCGAAGTTGTACTGCTACGTGACGTTCCAGCAACTTTGAAAGAAAAGATAAATTTGATCTTGGCCGGTAATTATTCATCAAGTCCGGATCCAGGTTTGGTTTCTTTACTAGATGTGTGATCACAGCATGTTTGAATGTGTCTGGCACGGTGCCTGACTCGAAAGACATGTTGATGATTGTAGCTAATGTCGGCGCAAGAATGTCAGTTTTCACGAGTGAGGTGGGAAGTGGATCAAGCTGTTAGCACACGTCTACTTGCTAGCTGGATGCGAATGTCTAACACTTCCTTTGTGAAGTGCTCGAGAAAGTCATCTGCGATTTGTGCAATACCAGACACAGGACATGACAGTTTTGGAGCATTTGTTCCTTCACCAGGTCGTCCACCTCCCCTGACGTCACAACACTCACAGAGGATTGTGAAATAACAAGGTTCAGAATGTTGCCGATGGTGTGCGTCGGGTCACGAACATGCTGCTGTAAGTTGGTAGAATGCAGAAGATCACAAAAGTCGTGTGAGTCTTTTTTCCCGGCCTTTCCATAATGGATATTAAAGTCACCCAGGAGGATTAATCCAGTCAACTGTGCTGCGAATTGTTGCATGGGATTTGTGAATTCATCCATAAACATTTTGAAAGGAACACCGCGTCTGCCCGTAGATAGAGTTATATAAACAAGTAACAGCCTGGTGACACGTGATGTTATTCCAAACACCACCTCGAGGCACTGGAATGATGAAGCTTGCCATGGTTGCGATAAAAACAAAGTTAAACACGACTTGTATAAAACCCCGACTCCTCCATCCTGTCGGTCTGACCGAGGAAAGTTGACGAAGTTATACCCATCCGGGGTCAACTTCTTGATGTTTGCTGTGTCTGTTTGGTCATTCGTTAACCACGTCTCTGTAAGCGCGACGATGTCAAGATCATGTTCGTGTAAGTAATCAGTGATAACATTAGTTTTGTTTCTAACTGATCTTCCATTAAGTAGAGCAAGTTTTGCGCAGTTTATAGAATCGGATGATAGTTTAACAGAACAGTAATCAGATTTTCATTTATTTGCGAGGATTTGTGCGTTTCACTTGTTGTGCGCCTAGTCGATGAACGTACATTGTGGATATTCGTTGTTGCCTACGTCCACACCGGCAGCCTCGCTTGGTGAGAAGTTTAGCAGCAATGCCAAGTTCACATAGCAATGTCCATGTGGTGGCATTCAAGCGTGACTTATTGAAATTTATGCGTTCGAACAGAACAATTGGGCTTGTGTTGTCATACTGCCACTGAAGCGTGACGGCCAATCTGCTAGCATATTCGGAGTGTCACTGTACTTCCAGGTGTCTTCAAGTTTGACTGATCATCAATGCAGCAAAGCAATGTCTTAAAAACCATAACAACTCACATAGATCTAAGAAATTGTCAGACGAGTAGGTAGATCATAAATCATACATCGTAAAAATTATGTAAGTGTACGACAGTCACAGCATATAGAAAAATCACAATAATTTTGTGAGCTCACAAGGTGCAACCACACAGGCCAACCATACAACCATGTGACTCGTTGTTTTTTGCCTTGCTCGAACTTTCATCCAAATACATTCAAGATCTCGTAACACGATACTCGCCGAACCGTAATAGTGCAGACCAGCATGTATGGATTTCACAGTCCCGTAGGAATAGGATGCCCAAAGTGAGATAGAGATTGATTTGAATTTATTTGGGTATGAACTAAAAAAAAATCGTAGGTTACACATTTTTAGACACCTGTAAGGCTCAACATCCAAGATGGCCGCCGTCACTCAAATACAGAAAATGGCATAACTCTTGAACTACTTGAGTATATATTAGACTCTATTGTAGGGTTATCAAATATGCCTGATGATTTGGAATATGTTTCGGGTCGATAGTAGATCAAGGTAATGTAAGAAGATCAAGGTAAAGGTCATAGTTTCAAGTCGAAAGTCATGCTGTAAGGTCAAAGCAAAGGTCAACATACGATGAACATTCAATAAAATCAAATTATAACAACTAGGTCATGTTACAATAATTAAGTGAGATACTAGAGACACAGAGACACACAGAGACAGAGACACACACACACACACACACACACACACACACACATATATATATATATATATATATATATATATATATATATATATATATATATATATATATATTATAAGTTGTCAATAAAAACACAACAAACAGTATTGTGTCCAGCGGGATACAATACCATTTTGAGGGCAGCCCTGAGTAAGCTTGTACGTCACACGGAGTGTATTTAGGCCTTCTAACGTTGCCGACAGCAAAGGGGGCATCTGGCCGGGATCAGGCTTCTTAAATTGGGTGCGGTATACTATATAATATCGAATAAATGACATATATATGCATATATATACATGTCGTAGTTTTTATATATATATATATATATATATATATATATATATATATATATATATAGTGTGTGTGTAAACAATAAAAACTACGATATATATATATATATATATATATATATATCACATACGTCATTTATTCTTAGGATAACACTCTTTGGAGTATTATATATATATATATATATATATATATATATATTATATATATATATATATATAATACTCCAAAGAGTGTTATACAACGAATAAATGATATACATATATAAATATCGTAGTATTTATTGTTTACACACAACACACACACAAAATATACACACACACACACACACACATATATATATATATATATATATATATATATATATATATATATATATATATATATATATATATATATATATATATATATATATATATATATACATACAATAAAAACTACAAATTTGTATTTGTGATAAATGTTTTATTTCAATACATATACTCTTTGAAGTTATTTTTGCAGGCACACCTCTTACTAAATGTACAGGAAAAACAACAATACATGGATGTGCATAGCTTGAGCCTTATTAACCACAACGAATCAAAATATTCCATGAAAGAGTAATATCATATTATCATATTGTTACAATCATTTGAAAAAACAGCAATAACATGGGACACACAACATGCTCTGCTGCCACGTCTTATTCTACTATCACCACTTCATCCCCGTCACTACTACTCTACTTCTATAAACATTGCAACCGTTACCCTTACTTCTACAGCTAAAACTAGTATTACTACTAGTACACGAATGTGATACCTTAGGAGTACATACAAGAACTCGAATAAGAACTTAGGGAAACCAGGTTGGTATGGGACGTAATATGGATCGGATCGGAGAAGTGAGAAGACGAGAGGAATATTTCATTATCTTAAAAAGCGACCACATTGTGAGGGTAACGAGCATCAGCCCCAGGGTAGCAGAACTTGTTATGTGCATAAAAAAGCGCTACAAACTTAAGATAGTGCAAGTCTATGCACCAACAACATCATACTCAGAAGAACATATAAACAGCTTCTACAACGATGTCAGTGAGACTTTAGAAAAACCAAACAACAACACGATACAGATAGGAGACTTCAATGTGCAAATAGGAAAAAGAATAATCTGTATACAAAAACAGCAACGGGCAAATTTGGGCTCGAATTGGGAAACGAAAGAGGTGACACCTTGGTAGAATGAAAAACATCAAAAAAGGAAATTAATCATGAATACCATGTTTCAGAAGAAATCACGGAGGAGATGGACGTGGGAAAGCCCAAACGGTGTAACGAAGAAGGAAACTGACTATTTCCTAACAAACAGGCCAGACATTGTAATAGAGGTAACAGTCATCAACCAGGTCAATATTGGAAGTTACCCTAGAATGGTCATGAGCAACATCGAATTGGAAAGAGGTGGAAATGAAAAACTAGGATCAAAGACGTCTGAAAATCGAATTCCAACTCGAATTGAGATCCGATTCGATACACTATAAGAAGTAGACGACATCGACGCCATCAACGAAACCATCACAGACACAATCCATCAAAGCTCGTCAAGTGTAGCATCATCAAGCCACTGAAATCAGGGATATCGTCACCAACACTAGTCCTGATGATGCAACGATGAGAATGGTCGAAAACTGCGATGATGCATACAACCAAGAGATCATACGAGAAAGAATTTTGGCATCAAAGAGCCTGAAGAAAGCAAGAAGAACGCAGAAGCTAGGTAAAGACATATAATAATAATATATTTATTTGGTATAGCGCCACATCCATAATCGTTAGTGGCGCTTCACAACATATTACAATTTAAAAGACATAAAAAGATATATGTATACAATAAGACAAATACTAGTGTTTTAAAATAAATGTAAAAAATAAGTATAGGTATATAAATAAATACAATTAGTACGAGATTAAATAGCGTAGCACTTTCAAATATATAAATAAATTACGTATTAGTCATAAAAACACATAATAACCAGTCTAGTGTATAATTACATTGCAATGAGACTGATAAATGACGATATAGGTATAATTATTATTAGTAATAACTAGTATTGTTCATGTTAAAACTGTGAAATAATAATAATCATAATAATTACGTAACAATAAATAAATAAATAAGTATATAATTATGTATTGATAATATTACCAAATAGTCTAGTAAAAAATAATAATGTTCATGTCGAATTACACTAATATGCGATACGAAAAAAATGTGTCTTCAGTAGACGTTTGAAGCTGGTGAGATTGTCACAAGTCTTAATGATCGTTGGTAAATTGTTCCGTAGGGAGGCAGCAGCGACAGCGAACGAGCAGTCTCCAGCTTCGCTTCGCTACGCTTCACTTCTAACATGTTATTGTTTGCAGAGCGCAGTGTTCGTGTCGGTTGATACCGGCACACGAGTTCACATAAATACACTGGCGCGTCGTTGTGCATGGCTTTGTAAGTGAATACAAGTAGCTTGAAATCAACTCTGCACACAATGGGCAGCCAGTGAAGTTCGCGTAACAAGGGTGTGGCACTGTCGCTACGCGGGCTACGCATAATCAACCTGGCAGCCGTGTTTTGTATTCGCTGTAGACGGGCGACGTTAACTGCAGACGTACCGTATAAGAGCGCGTTACAGTAGTGAAGCCGTGATTTGATAATGGCATTGACAATGCGTTCCTTTGTCGGTCTGGGGAGAAAGCGGTTACTTTGATTAATGTTTCACATGTAGAGAGAGCAAGCACTGATAGTTTGCGACACTTGTTTCTTCATGTCAAGGTGCCTATCAATGCAAACACCAAGACACTGAACACAAAGCGAAGCCGTAATTGTAGCCACACCAACGCGAATCACACTTTTATTCACGATTGCATCTGCAGACTTAGGCACAATCGGAAGATGTTGTGTCTTGCCATCGTTCATGAACATAACATTCCATCCAGACCTTTACCTCATCTAAACGATCTTCCATTTGCTTGACTGCAGCCACTAATGCAGAATGGGTCCAGTCAAAATGAGTATATACCTGTAAATCATCGGCATTTTGATGGAAGAATAGTCCATGGGCTCGTATGGTGTCACCGATAGGTTGAACGTATAATGAAAAGAGCAGTGGCCCAAGGACAGAGCCTTGCGGGACACCTGTCGTTAGAGTAGTTGTACTCGACGACTGGTCACCGATTACCACTCGCTGTGTCCTCTCTTTCAGATAAGATATCAACCAGTCCAATGCTTTGCCAACAAAGCCGTAACGCAAACGTAACCGCCTGATCAAGATGTTATGGTTGATCGTGTCGAAGGCTGAACTGAAACCCACGAGAAGCAAGATGATTCCTTGTTTTTTGACTATTCCTGGTTTGACGGCACTTGTAACATACAACAGCGCAGTTTCTGTCGAATGTTTTTTTTCAGATACGCAGACTGAACATAATGATCACATGCCCGGTAGACAAATCCATGATCAAGATAAGATCATAGAACTAGTAGATGTATTCTACACCGAGTTATACGACAGTGAACAGAGTACCGTAATCCACACTGACCCAAAAGAAGTAACATAGATAACATCATGGGAAGTGGAAGCAGCATTGCGAGATATGATGAATGCGACAACAACAGACTATAAACATATATACATCGAGACACTGAAGGAGAGAATACCATCTCGAAGACACTTGCTAAGCTGTACACTAAATGCTTATCGGAAAGAAGAAACCCACAGTGTGGAAGAACGCTAAGATAGTGGTAATCTTCAAGTAGGGAAATAAGAAAGTCCTGAAGAATTACAGACCGGTATGTCTACTATCAGACATCTATAAAGTTCTCACGAAAGTTTCAATGAAAAGGCTAGAGAAGACACTCGACGAAAATCAGCCACGAGAGCAAGCTGGATTCAGACGCAGATACTCAACGACAAACCACATCCACGTCGTAAACCAACTGAAGGAGAAGTGCAGATAATATAATATCTCATTCTGCATCGCATTCGTCGAATACGAGAAAGCATTCGACTCAGTGCAAACTTACGTAGTACTGACTTCGCTTCAAGAACCGGAATAGAAGATATGTACATCGAACTCCTGAAGGATATACACCAACAGCTCGATGATAGTCCACACCTACAAAGAAAACAACAAATTCAACATCATGAGAGGAGTGCCACAGGGAAATACCATATCGCCCAAGCTATTTACGGCAGTACTCAAAGCATATTCCGACGACTGACTTGGGAAACCAGAGGCTTGGCGATAGACGGCGAATATCTTTGTCATCTTCGCTTCGCCGATGGGGTATGCGCTATTTCACCAGATGAACTGCAAGAAATGATACAAGAGTTAGCTGATCAAAGAAAAAAGCAGGGCTTGAAGAAGAACAAGTCGAAGTTAAAGGTGGAACGCGACATACCAGTATATGTCAACATACACTCAGATCGAGAACGTTGAAAGCTACGTCTACCTGGGACAGAGATACAGTACCAGAGAAAGAAACCAAGACAAGGAGATTTAAACAAGAATCACGGCCGGAATCCGCCTAGTACTGCGAAATATTCAAGAGCAACATTGGAACATGCATGAATAGACAAGTCTACAACTCATGCGTACTTCCAGCAATGATACACGGCGCGAAAACATACGCTCTCACCAGCTAGGCAAATGACAAGCTAGCAACCGCACAAACAAAGATGGAAAGAAGTATGTTAAACATCACATACCGGAACAGAAAAACAAACATCTCGGTAAGAAAAAGACAAAATTCACAGACGTGATTGAACAAGTCAGAAGACGGAAGTGGACCTAGGCAGGGCACATCGATATAATACGAGATAACCGATGGACATTGCGTACCACCACCTTGAATCCATACGAAAGGAAACGACTTAGATGAAGATGACGAGATGGTGGAGAGACGAACTAGACGACTATTGGAATGGTACAAGATAGGCATTTGTGGCAGCAGCATGCTGAAGCCTTCGCCCAACCACGGGATACTATGGCTGTACAATGGTGTTGATGATGACATACCTATACATACACGGGCACGCTCATATTAGTTTGACTATTATTATTCATATTACTAACAACATAGTTGTTCCTATAGCACTTTTATAGAGCACATGTCCTTGAACATTCAAGCAGAGGCGCATCAAACAAAATCGTTTGACGTAATCATAAACTGTGACAGGTTACGGTCGTCATTAGAGCATGGAACCGCCGAATATTTACGGTGAAAAAGCAATTACTAACAAATGTGCAGTGTTTGCTTACGTTTCAGACGATTTAATTGTAATAGGTAGTTGATTCCAGATTGTTAGCATGGCTACAGAGAAATCACGCTTGCCTACTTTTGAGCCTAACTTTATTACAACTTATATATATATATATATATATATATATATATATATATATATATATATATAAATTATATAGTTTTGTTTGCGTGGAGTAGGATGCCATGATATATATTATATAATATTATGTATATATATATATATATTATATGTATTATATATATATATATATATTACATATATATTGCACACACACATATATAAATATATATATATATAAATATATATATATATACATGCCTACACACACACACACATATATATTGCAATATGACCATCAAACAGAGTAAGCTTAAACTGGTGGTAGCTGGTGAGATATTGAAAATAGTGTTACCATAATATGCCCCACAGATTGTAGAAACAGAGAAGATAAAGGAGGAGTTTTTGAAAGACTGGGAAGATGTGATGTCGAGAGTGCCGAGAACAGAGAAGATTGTAATAGGGGCTGACCTAAATGGACATGTGGGAAAAAATCCAGGTGTTTTTCAAACAGTGCATGGAGGAAAAGGATATGGCCAAAGGAACAGAGAAAATCTTGGAAAGCATGGAGAGCCTAGACTTGGCACTATTGAACACTTTCTTCAACAAAACGAAGAGCATCTAATCACTTATAAGAGTGGAGGGAACCGCTCACAAATTGATTTCATCATGACACGAAGAGCAGATCTGAAGGAAATGCGAGACTGCAAGGTAATACCAGAAGAGGAGGTTGTATCTCAGCATCGGCTGCTGTGTGCAGTCCTGAGGACAAAAGAAGTAAAATATACGAGAAGGACCATAGAAAAGAGGATTATGATCTGGACTCTGAAGGGAGAAAAGGTGAGGGAATACAGAGACAAAGTGGAAGAGGAATACCAGCTGGAGGGAGACACAAATGAGAAAGAAAGTTGGAAATTATTTAAGTAAGTCGTCATGAGGGCAGCAGGAGAGATATGTGGAGCAACCAATGGAGGGAAACAATTGAAGAGGGAGATCTGTTGGTGGAATGAAGAGGTGCAGGAGAGCAGGAGAAGGGAAAAGGATGCATTCAAGAAATGGCAGATGCAGGTGGAAACGAACTGAAGGAGGCGTATAAGAATACGAAGAGAGAGGCAAAAGCTGCAATAGCCAAAGCTAAACACGAGTCATACAATGAGTGGTATGACAAGATGGGAAGGTGAGCGGATGATCTACAAGGCGGCAAAACAAAGGGCAAGATCAAGAAGAGACATTGGGGAAGTGAATGTGATTAAAGACCAAATAGGGGAGATGCTAATAGATTAGGTAAAGATCAGTGGAGAGAGTATTTCAGCAACCTACTAAATGTAGAAAACGCCAGGGAACAGCTTGGAGAAGTACCAGCAGTAGCAGGACCAGTCCAGGAAATATCAAGGGAAGAGGTGACGAAAGCCATAGGGAGCATGAAGAGGGAAACGTTGCAGGATGCTCAGGTCTCGCGTTAGACCTTATCAAATACCTAGGGGAGAGTGGAGTGGAAATGATGCATGAAATACTGAAGAGAGTTTGGGAAGAGGAACAGATGCCAGAAGAGTGGGAGAAAAGTGAGATTGTCCCCATATACAAGCAAAATGGGGACCCACTAGAATGTGGGAACTTTAGAGGCATTACGTTTTTGGAACATGGGATGAAGATGTTTGAGAAGATTATAGAGCGCAGACTCAGAAAACTGATCACAGTCAACAACATGCAATTTGGATTTATTCCGGGGAAAGTACAACAACTGCAAGAAAAACACATAGAAGTGGACAAGGATTTATTCCTTAACTTCGTAGACTTGGTAAAAGCGTATGACAGGGTGCCCAGGGATCTGGTGTATTGGTGTCTACGATGGAGAGGGGTCCCAGAGAAGCTAGTGAGGCTAGTACTAGTGAGGCTAGTAGAAGCAACATGCCACGGAGCATCAACAGTAGCGAGAACCATGCATGGCAGAACTGATGAGTTTCCCATCAAAGTTGGCCTACACCAGGGATCAGGGCTAAGCCCATTCCTGTTTATCGTAGTACTAGATGTCACCAGCGAAGAGTTCAGACATGGTTTGCCACGTGAGCTGCTGTTTGCTGACGATCTGGCAGTAGAGTAAACTATTATTTTGCATAAAGGCGTCAACAAACCTGTAATCTCTAACAACACATACTGTCATTAGAGTTTGTAGGTTTTTGAATGGAAACATGGTCAGTGCATATCTTTCACACACAAAAAAACACAAAGTAAACATACATAGAGGTCATTACATTTTAGTAATAATTATAATAATACCCATATTAACAAGTAGCGTCAAAACAAAACTTTTGGGATTTATATTGATCGTGTTGAACATTATATGCACCAATAAACTATACCACCAAATGCTTGCCCTAATGTATAGGCGACTCTAGGAAAGGGCAGGTTCACCTTTACAACCTATGGCGCTCTGTGTAAGTGTTGAGTGGTATGCGTTTACCAATACTCCCAGGCAGTGGAAAACAATTTAAACAGCCATCAAATGTTATGTCATCCTTCCAAATCTGTCTTGTCAACCCTTTCCAAAGTCTTTTACGGAATCTCCCGTCGTCCCGTTCGTCACTCTCGTCACAATTAGGTGACATTCCACTACATCAGCATATATGTGCTTTTGTCGCTATCATTATTTTTATTCAATGATACTGTAGTAAGCTCTTAGCTCTTGTAACAAGTATATGGAAACACCGATGAATGCATCTCGTGATGTACAATTCTGCTGCAACTTGCATCCCATCCCTAACATTACACAACCCCGACCCACGTAACATTTCCTGCGACGTGACCTGGTTTGACTATGTCACAAACCGCACAATTCATTGCTGGTAATGCACCTATTGTCTTTCTTAAATTGTTCACACAAAACGGAGTGAAACAGACGCGAAATACATCAATTCTGCAATGCGGAAATGCTCATAATAAATAATAATAACAAATGCAGTATTTTACTGGCTGTTATCTTGCCTGTCGTGTACATTTATCAGGTCTGTGTATAATTCATTCAATGTTTTTGTTCAGCAGCTGTGAAGTTTGTACATGAAAAAAACATAGTACATGTATAAAAAAGTACGTCAACTACAGAGATAAATAAATATTATATAGAATTGCGGGTGTGTCCTGTAGTTATATAATATACATATATATATATATAATATATATATATATATATATATATATATTACATATATATATATATATATATATATATATATATATATATATATATATACACACATGCCTACATATATATAAATATATATATATATATATATATATATATATATATATATAAAGCGAGGAGATAGGAATGTCAAATGTTCAGCTAATCACAAGTCTGCAGCTCCTCGATCAGTTGTGGGCCGAACAGTCGATCGATGGAATATTGTTCCAAAACTACCTCTTTTTCGAAATATCGAAACCCCATGTAGGTTACGTCGTTCGGCACTGATAGCCATTTGTTGTATGTAGTTAATGTTCGTTCCTGACTTAGGGAAAATGTGTATCCTGACATTCACTCACAGATGTTTCTGGCTACAACCCGCGTGATCTTGTTCACAATGGAACGAGCGGCTTAATAGTCGGGCGTACAAGAACCGCACACCGTTTTCATACTTTAGAAAGCATGGCATTACACCAATATACATCAGGCATCGCCGTGATGCTACTCTATAGACCAATACATATATCTCAACGAATCCGTCCTTCTGTCTTTAACTAGTTCGGGATGATGAGCAATGGAAACACTGAGCGAAGGTGTTGACATACACCAATTATATTAATACGTCCGGGAATCGTTTTTAATCCATGATACGTTTGACGGCTCGGTATATGTTTTGGTGTAGTTAATGGCCAACAGGGCTTTTGGAGCTGGTGTTTATATAGGTTGGCTGTCTATGTGTAGCTTCTCCAGCGGCACTCTGGTACACTTCTGAATATTCAGTAATGCTTTCACCGACCACTGCTGCCTGTAAATAAGAGACAAACACCATTTGATATAGACTCAGAATATGCTGCTATTCTGAAGAAAGAAATATTGAAACAGTTATAATATTGTTTTATTTAATCGTACACGTAAGCTAACATATTTTCTTATACTAGAATGTGTTATGGCTATGTACTGATATTGGAAATGTATAATGAGCACTGATAAAAAGTGGAGCTTCATTTGTATTGTACATACATTGACATATGCGTGGTGCTGTTTTGTTCCATCAGTACCAATGTGTTCATAAGTAGGTTGTTGCGTAGACTGGACTGTGGTTCCTCCTGACGTATGAATGGTTGCGTAGGTTCCTTTGTGGAAAGAAAACACGTTAATGTAACGTTTGGTGTGAGGCTGTGTAATCAGTCTGACTTATACTGTCTGAAAATAAATGGCAGCTTCTAATATGGAAAATAAATTTATTATTTTAAAATATGATTTCGTTAGTTAATTATTAAATATTGTTTAAAACTCATAATCTATGTAGATATGGTACATAATGAACGCATGCACACACAAATCACACACACATACACACCACACCAAACGCACGCACGCACGCACGCACGCACGCACGCACGCACGCACGCACGCACGCACGCACGCACGCACGCACACACACACACACACACACACACACACACAACAGGCTTATTCTAACACCCCGTTAATGTACCCTCTTGCTACTACTGAAATTGGAGCGTGCCTGGTGAGATGGATCCTGTACTAGCGCTATTATATATATTAACGGGAGACTCCCTGACCTTATATGTCAAATATATTTTGCAATTAAAGGTCAAACAAATTATTTCTGAGTTAAGAGTTTGTTTCAATCATAATCGGTTAACTAACCTTGGTGTGGCGAACCATCCCTAATGTGACCTTCGGTGAGACTTTCATACTGAATATTGCCGGCGTTGAATTCTGTACTTGTTATCGCATCTGTTTGTCCATGTCTATGAGTGTTCTTCATCCTTGACTCACTGTAATAGTCGAGTAAACTATTATTTTGCATAAAGGCGTCAACAAACCTGTAATCTCTAACAACACATACTGTCATTAGAGTTTGTAGGTTTTTGAATGGAAACATGGTCAGTGCATATCTTTCACACACAAAAAACACAAAGTAAACATACATAGAGGTCATTACATTTTAGTAATAATAATAATAATAATACCCATATTAACAAGTAGCGTCAAAAGTTATATAGAGCCAGGATAAACAGAACATTAGTAGGCCTACTTCGTTAGCCGTTCTCTAATACATTCATTAGTCGAAAAAATCTGAACTGGCTCAATGGAATTGCTTGACGTTGAAGCTAAAGTCGTCAAAAGTATAAAACATATGACTGTGTAAACAACAATTACATCCATTCGATTGGTAGGCGCCCAGTGGTAGACACAAACAGGAACTGTGCTCTAAGCAGCTGCGAAACCACCCAACAGACAACGACTCAACTGGTTTTTGTTCAGGAAGTCACTGTTCGAATTAACTACATTGAAACGACCCCCCACCTAGTTATGATTCCAATCTCATTGACCTAACCCACTGGAAAATTTAGGGGAGACCGGGCTAGTTGTAGCACGGGTAAGTTGTAACAGAGGACTTGCAGACAAAACTACTAATGCAAAGCGACATATATTCACCAGTAGATTTGAGCATGTCACGTGACATTTCACGTGACTCCGTCGACACGCCATCGAGTATGCCATTTTAAAGAAAAGTGATAATATTATCGACTTACTCTATATTTAACAGTTTAGTGTGTGTGTGGGGGGGGGTATGCGTGCGTGCGTGCGTGCGTGCGTGCGTGCGTGCGTGCGTGCGTGCGTGTGTGTGTATCCATAAGTCAAGTGTTATCAGCGTTATCGTTGATAAATGTGGTTAAGACTATAGTGTTATAAATCTTACGTAAACCACTACACACATTTTTAAATACGTGTTTGGCAATCGCGTATTTTGCGAGACAGATGGTGTCCGGGAAAGTAACGTTCATCTCTGAGCAAATTGTAACACTGTTAGAACATGCCCTCAAAGTCCTTGTTTTCCTAGGTAATCTTTAAAATGCCATTGAAATAAAAAAATTGAGGATAGCATCAGACAAAACAAATTTCCTCAATATACGAGTCATGCATACCTGCCCTCTTATTAAGACAATTGCAGTTGTAAAATTCAATAGGGCTTTGCAATGTTTGGTTGGTCAGCTATAAATAATAACTTGATGGGGAGCTTGTTCAACAGATACTACTATTGGGAAGGGGACGAGAAAGGTGAGAATGACCAAAGAGACGGATGGAATAGAGAGCGATGACAGAGAGAGAGAGGTCGGAAGGAACTATGCAGTGATAAGAAGGATGAGGAAAGCAGACTGAGAGAAGGGAGGTTATTGCAAAGAAAACAAAAGGAGAAAGAACAACATAAAATCTATATTTTAGAATTAAAATATGTATTTATAAGTTACATACTTACCTGGCTCCGTCGCTTCACAAAGTGCAATAGACTTGGCCGCGCCCAAGTTGCTCGCCATAATTAATAAAATAAAAAAGACCTATCCCTGCAGCTCCCACCCCTCCATCCAATCACTGAGTCTCTTCTCTTCGCACTTCGCGAAAAGGCTCGTACTGTGATAGGTAATCTCCCTAAAGCGGGGAAGGAGGGAGGGTGATATGGTGAAGCGACGGAGCCAGGTAAGTATGTTACTGTTACTGGAATAGTGCATGAAAGGAAGCATTTCGGGCCCTTGCTGAACACTTGCGTGTTGACATGAATGACAGGCCTACTTGGAGAGTCACCTGTGTCCAGCCCGCGGTCCATTATAGTCGGGCACGTTCGAAAGCATGGATTTCACCCCGACATTTGCAGGAAGCAAACGCGATGAGGAAAACTGTCTTCCTTGTAAGCAGCTGATCCGACGCTTGGTCCAGCAGTTCGAAAGGTGATTTTGTCAATGCTGACAAAACCAAGGCAAGATTCCACGCTGGAAAATACTGTTGATGTTGTCCCGGCTCCATTTCGATATTTCAAAGTAGTTTCAGTGCAGCATTCCGTCCTACTTCCACGCCGAAAGTGGCACGAAGAGTGCTGGCAATTGCCATATGGTCGAGATGGTCAAATGTTTCTTCGTGTGAAGGTGGAGAAAAAATCTGACGGTACACTCTCAGTATCCGAGAGTGGATAATGTGTTGTATGTTACACCAAGTACAGAAGATCCTCCACTTGGACTCGTATATCGCCATAGTAGAACTCTCATTGGAGTCTACTGACATGGGAGGCAACGTCGACCGAAAAGCCTCTGATGCAGAGAACATCCCGGATACTCTCCACGCATATAGCTGGAGATTGGACAGATTGTGAAGGATCAGACCTCGACGTTGGGTGTCGAGCGTGTACTTAGACATGCACGGCTTAATCTTTGAGACAAGCATATAACTACTGGCAGGATCAACCAGGTAGCTGTTTATATTAATCGAGTAATGTTGCGTATCCGGAGTGGAGATTACACTAATATCCCTAAGAGTAGTGGGAACCACATCGCCTGGGGCCAGCGTGTGGCAATGAGGATCAGTTCGCATTGGTCCCGCTGGGCCTTCTCGAGCACCCGTGGCAACAGAATTGGTGGTGGGTATGCGTATGCCTACAGTGCCTTCCAGCTCATTAACAGAGCATCTACTCCCATGGCTGATGGATCTGGAACGTGGGAGACAAATAGTGGAAGTTGTGATTCCACCTTGTTGTAAACAGATCCAGTAAGGGGATTCCCCATTCCCGTGTCAGTGCTTACAAGATAGATGGGTGTAGATACCATTCTGTACATGACATCTGTGTAGGGCGCGACAGGATGTCTGCAAGAATGTTCAATCTCCCGGGAATGTGTCATGCCCGGAGCACTATCTGGTTGTACAGACACATGAGGAGTAGCCTCTTGGTCCGTTTGCACAGCTGTATTGCTCGTGTTTTGCTGACGCAACCAGAACTGTCAGGCCCTTAAGCTTCCGCAGCCAGTGGAGCATGGCTCTGTGTATGGCTTCCAAATGGAGCATGTTGATGTGAAGTGTTTCTCAGTTGTTGTCCCTACACCGGACACGTCAATGCAGCCCAATGTGGTCCCCAGGCGATGTTCAAAGCATCCGTGAACAACTGAGTGTCTGGTTCTGTCGGAGTAACTGGTGCTACCCTCAGAACGTTGTGTGCTGACGTCCACCACTGGAGATCCTCCTCCGTCGTGTGGAAAAGAGGTATCCACACGTTGCTGGTTAAACATTGAAATCCCAATGTTGAGAGATGGAATGAAGGGCTTCGCAGTGTGTAGCCATCCCAGAGACACCCGTTTTTCTGTGGACACAAAGAGACCGAGCCGGATCTGTCACGTATGAGCATATCCTCCTTGGCTGAGCAGGAATTAGCGAATCAGTGCTTTGATTATGTGATACTGAGTGACCTGGAAGAAGTTGAGAAATGAGAGGTCGATGACTGGTCTCCATCCTTCTGACTTCTGACAAGGAAGAGGTGACAGTAAAATCCGGGAGTTGCAGTGACGCGGACTACCTCGCCAACATAGTTTTGTTGCATAGATTGTATCGAAGATAAGAGGGTTGTGCGCTTGATGATAGAGTCATGGGGGGGGGACACTTGAAACTGAAGACGGGAACCGACTTCCAGTACATCGCACATCCACTTGCTGCATCTCCTTCGTCTCCAGACATCACAGAACAGGGAAAATCGAGCTCCCTCCTTTTTTTTGTAAAAAAGGAAGTAACAAGACCACTTGTCGTGGTTGTCTAGAGGGTCGAGGGTCATATGCCGTGCAACAGTTGGGCTGACCGGTGCCCGAGTCCTGGGACACAGGTAGTCTCGACCTGTGCCGTTGTTCTCCTGGTTGACGAAAGTGACTTCCTGAACTACGTCCCCTACTGGCCAGAAAGGGATGTGCATAGAAGCATGCCGTCGTGGCACGGATGTGGCCGGTGCTGAGCGATGTGGAGCAGCACATATTTACCGACGGTATTTGCCGACTGTCCACCTTGTCCCACAACTGTAGCTTGTTCCGAAGATCATCGAACAGTGATGAAGCCCCAAATGGAGCATTGCGAAGGCGCTCCTGTTTATCTTGTGACCCTAGGGAAGAGACTCTTCATAGAGCTTGGTCCCGTTGATGTAGCAAGATGTTGTAGGCGATAGCGCAATCCAAGGTAACGCCATCGGACCAAGCAGTTGCCATTGATTGCGCCAACTGTAATATTGCCTTCAGTTGCAACAATAGATGTTCTGTGGACACGTTTCCGATGCCCACTTGATCAATCCGTCCTTGTATGGACCGATTGAGGGCGGTTCCTGTCCAATCCTGGAAGGAGGAGATATACAGCTGTCGCATGTCATGGCTGCGAGGTCACGGAAATACCTCTGCTGCGTGAGGAGTCGTGTCCCCCCAGCTGCGACCGAGGAATCTCGGTAACGCCCATATCTACGACAGGGGAGTCTGGAGAAAACAGAAAACCTGTAGAAGAAAGCTCTAACGGAGAGTGCAGGGCATCTCTGGAGCGAAGTACCGAAGTACGTTGGTGAGATTTGCCCACCGGAGGGTTAAAAAAATTCCTGCTGACTTTTCTGAAAGTGATTGATCATTGCCTCAGAAAAAGGGAAAACCAGGCTGGGGAGCGACCGCGACGGTATAATCGGCTTGTGCCAGTGCTGACAGACGTGGCACAGCGCGAGGGACAAGACTGTCAGTCGCCGGCAATTCATCAGAGAGAAACGTGCGTGCCAGGATGACCCGTTCTGAATGTGACATCGTGTCACATTGTTCGTCCGGTTGTACGGCAAGTGATTGTGGAGCAGGATCAGTGTACTGTTCGTCGACAGAACTCCATGCACCATCGCCATCGAAACAGGAATACTCAAGCCGATCATCAAACGCCGCGTGAGAGCCCGAATAGGAGAACGGCAAGAAAACATGTTTGTTGTCGGTGTCAAGCTACCGATCGTAACCGGCAGCCGCTGCCGGTGTATGGCGTGGGTACTCGCGTACGTAACGTCGCTAGTCGGGAAGTCATGTCCAGGAATCGCCTGTGTATTAATTTCAACGTCCAGTCAACCGTGTCGATTCGCCGGCCAAAAAACGACTCTTCCAGCCGCGAGTTTGGCGTGTTGCGAAACAGGACCATGTGTCGTGGAGCCGGCGAAGGCAAACTCCGGTTTTAATGCGCCTAAATATTCCCGTAATTGCAACCTGTGTGTTCGGTTGCCGTCCCTGGAGACCTGGCGATCTCGACTAGGTCGAGAAACGCAATTGATGGAACGGGCATCGACCCCCTGTTAGGGTTAAGGCTGCAGCTACCAAATCGGCGTGCGGCGGTTTCTGATTGGATCTCCGGTTCGGCTCGACCGAGGGTTTCCGTCCGGCGCCGCAATTTTCCGCCGAACGGGGTCAACCTCCGGCTTCGGCCGGGCCTTCGGGCTTCCGGGCTTTCGGGCTCCCGAGCCTCCGAGTCTCAGGGCTCCGGGCCTCCGGGCTCCAGGCCTCCGGGCTTCGGGCTTCGGGCTCCGGCCTCGTCTCCGGTTCCGGAGGAATGTATCCGGTTTTCCGCCCGGAGCGGGTCCGCCAGCGTAAGTCCATTGCCACAGATAGCCGGGTGACTGCTCGAATTCGCTTGTTGGGTATACAACTGGCGGGACTATTGTCCGGGCAGTTCCGTCAACTGCCCAGGTCGAAACTGGCACAACAGGGCCGATTAGTCGTGCTATCAACGACGGTTGAACCGTCGCTATATAATAGCGTGTTGGTAATATCCGCTGTTCGCGGAGAAGGTTGAGAATTTCTTCCAACATGGACTAACGGTCACGGTCTTGGCCTATTTTCGGGAGATGGTACCGCAGAAAACCCTAGAAAATTGCCGCTAGATATGCTACATGTATGTAGACAAGCCCGCTTGTGGTTGCGCGCATCTCTCAGCGACTCAGTGATTGGATAGGGTGATGGGAACTGTAGGGATAGGTCATTTTTATAATTTGATTAATTATGGCGAGCAATTTGGGCGCGGCCGGGAAATCAATAACAGGGATGATGACAGGAAGAAAAGAGACAGGAAAGAAAAGAACACAAGAGAAAGCGGCGGGGGGAACAGGATGGCCAGGTAGATGCAAAACGGAGGAGCTACTCTGAGGCAGTGATTGCGGGGGCATTGAGAACAGAAAGGGCGACTCCATTTTGCGAAAGACAGACAAGACATTAAGCAAAGGAGAAAATGTTGTTGTTTGTCTTCCGGGGGTTAAAATAGAGCATGAAACTGAATTGGTAGAGAACATATAGGGGCATGGCCAGGAGTATCTATATTAGTACATGTAGGGACGAACAATGCAGATAGGGAGGAGACGACTAGGATAGTACAGAGATACAGGCAGTTGGTAGGGAAACTGAAGACGACAAGAGTTGAAAAGATTATTCTGGTAGACTAATTTCTAGAGGTGTATCTTAGGTATGCCCGACGATTAGTATTGTGTAATATGTGGAAGGTGGCGGAATTTCTAACATTGATCAAATGACAGTGACACTGTTTGGTTATCGCTTCACACATAGTCCATATCAACTGGCATCGGCTACGTACGTCTACAACAAATGGTGGTATAATAGTGATTTTAATTAGCAATAAAAAACTACTTTCGGAAAAGTATGGTTTGAAAAGTTGTTAGTCATGGAAAAGTGACTGTTTACGGATAAATAAACAGTTGGTTCTACTTGTCCGTTGGACAAATCTATGATCACGAATGTTCAGGTCTGATGTACAGAATAGAATATTACTAACCTCATTTCACCAACATCATCTGAAACAGACATACACAAAAGCGTGAACAAAGGCTAACAAAATGTACATTACATAATATTTGGGAAAAGTGTGTGTATTCGACGTACGAATTATATAATACAACTGTATAATATTAACCACGACTGCCACTCTGATAATAAGATACTTATACGCTGTGTTTAAAAAAACATCCGGTCAACATATGTGCTGGTTTACATGTGTTTCTCTTACACAATATGTCGGCTGAATAGACCAAGTATAATTGTGACATTGTGTTTGTGTTTGTATGTGTTTGAGCATTTGTATATGATCAGGAATATCTATGTATAATATTTGTTTGGATTGTGTTCATCAAGTATGTAATTAGTGTAAATAGTATATATTGATATATATGTAATTGGGGTGATTCTAGAAGACTGCCTAAATTGATAAAACTGTAGTCTGTGTTTAATTGTTACTAAAGAATGCTGATCTTTTTATAATCCGTGCTTTTGTCTTTTTTACCTTTTTTTTATTAAATGGAATGATTTTGTATACGTTTCGTCAAAAAATCATTACGCTTGTTTTTTCCAAATGTCTCATTCTTGTTGACATCACACCATCTTACAACTAGCAGATCTCTACTTTAAAATCGTTCCTTCCAGAAAGTTCTATTTTTACACCAGTTTCAACAGTTTGTAGATCTTAACATATGGGGATAACACAATTAAGATTGTGTATTTCTTGTGATACAGAAAATGGCGTTTCTTTAAGCGGCAGGTATACAGCTGTATGAATATCGGTGAAGTCAACATTATACAATACATCATCACTTCTAAAATATTACTTTTTGACAGAAACGTGTGTTTCTAAACATCGTAATTATTAAGCTATTGCAATGATAGACATTGTTGCTCACCGTCATTAGAAAAAGACGGATATTATAAAATGGCGGGTATTTGAAAGTCCATAAATGTAGAATGTAAAACAATTTATACCATTAAGTCTAACAATTTTGGCATCAACTTCGAGGCTCTAGATTGCATATATTAAAACATGAAAATGATAAGCTTAGCCAGACACTACCTCTAAAATGGCCTATATACGGATATCGTAAAGATAAAAAGAAACATGTTTGACATAATCATCCACCAAGATATGGAAGGCAATTAATGAAACTCCTGTAAGTGATGTGGCTATTTTGAGATATTTTGGCATTTCTACCGATGACCGCCATCTTTACAAATGTCGGATGTGACAGACGGAGAAGTCCAAAAACGTGAGTATTTGAAACACTTGTATCACAGGACATATATCGTTCCACCATCATTATTGCTTCACGTGACGACGTTATTTAAATACGCTATTTAGTTGCTACACCATAGCTAAGTGTGTTCCGCAGATATGAATTATTTCAATAAATCAAAACTAGATCAGGCCATTCATGTGGAAGCGACAACAGGTCTGGATCATGGATTAATACTTAGCTAAACTAAAACATTTAACGTCGTTACATTCAGACAGTAGCATACCGTTATTTGCAGACTGTCTTCTTCGACGCATACACACAATGCCGATAATGAGGCCAACAATAACCCCAACAACCAGCATACCAACACCAGTACTGGCAGCAACCACAATCATGCCTGAGTTGTTGACTTCTGTATCTACAAACATGTCACGTTCTCATAATAACTATTGTGTAATATAATACAACTTCGCTGAATTTGGTCATTTTAATATGTTCGTTTTTTGTGTGATATATAAATGTGTCTAAATTTAAATGTCAATTTAGCTTAGACGTACTGTTTACAATGATCAACATAGTATATAGTTACATCAGGTTGGAATGTATTTGACACACATCAATCAGGGAACAAGGTGCTGGTTGAAGCAACTGGATGCCCCAACTACTATATAATAATAATAGACATATAATTAGCTATAACGTACATTATACTGACAACGAATAATAAACACACACATATAACTAAAACATGTCATTAATGTGAATAAATGACTCTTATCAATACAATGAGACATGTTCTATTACAATGTATGTGTACCGGTAATACATTTCAGTAAACATTTCAAAATTAGTTAACGAAAACATTTAAATTATACATATTTGTACAGTAAATAATCCATTACTTTGCAAGAGTAAAACATTTCAATGTAACGTTCGCCACACCTCTGGGGACGTATGTACAGTTATTATTAAACATACTGCATTATATTTAATGACAGGTGAATTACACATATTGAGAAAAATGATATCACAGTATGCTGTTTATTATAAAATCACTGCATGGTAATAATTACAATTGTGAATGTCATTATTGTGTTATGCAGGTAAACTCTTTGAACTATAAGTAAGTCTTAAGAATATAAGAATTATAAGTAAACTTAAGAATACATTTTGAAGATGGAAACTGTGTGCCTTGAATATACTTTTGTGAATCAAACGTGCTGCTTTTTGAATTGGTTTCTCCATATCACAATACTTCTGGCTAGACATTACGTCACGCAGGCACTGTTTAATGCACTTGTTTTGTTGTTTTTTGTTTGTTTAACTTATTGTATTTATTTAACATGTATGCATACTGGTTGGCAGTAAACCATATATATGTATTGCACTTCTGTTCAATTCCTTTTTACCAACACTCGTGGTTACTTGATATTGTATTTATAATACGCGATTGAGATATACTTTATTGTCGTGGTTGGAATAAACAAATGCTTTACTTACTTATTAGATTTGCATTACATATCTATTATATATATATTAATAACAATGCAAATAAATAAGAACACTAGGTATATATATATATATATATATATATATATATATATATATATATAAAACAATATATATATTATACTCTTACTCTGTATACATAAATCAATAAATATGATTTAAATTAAACACACATGTTAAACATGTAGACTATTATATGATCTACTGTACCTGTTTCAACAGCTGCACCAAGTGGCTTTGTCTGTAGGGATGAAACAGTGAGTCCACCTTCATAAACCTTCAACCACACTTTGTACGTGGCTTTTACATCAAACCTTCCCTTGATCATCACTTCTCGTTCCTCAGCCGCCACACTGCCCTGTGGTGGATAATGTGTTTCTTCTTCACCATCCGACTGATAGTAGATTACGACTGACACAGACGGATATGTAGATCTCTTACGTCGCGTACTCTGTCCAACGTATGACCATGTGACAGTCATCTGATCTTCCTTCAGCTTGACCCTCGCAAGAGAAATTTGAGGAGATTCTATAAAGTAAGAATAAACATTCGTCCCAATGCCTTTCCAAGGAAATGTTTACTATTTCGTTGTGAGGCAATAACTTACACCATAAGTTACACCAAGTTAACAGTTATGCTTATCATAATGAACATATCTGGTATAGTAACACAAATAATTACTTGAATATTTCAATAATGTTAATTCATGCAGATGAGTAAATGAAAAGAGAGAATGTAAATAAACAAACATTAGAAGGTTCAACAAGCTTCTTACCCAAGCAATACAATTGAAAGGATATATTAGCCTTGGGCTGCGTGTTGTAAAACAGCTCATGTGAATTTAGTTTTTACTCAGGTGAACCAATCAGAATTAATATAATTGTTGAAGCAAATTGATTTTCTTCGTGACATAACAGCTAGATAAAAAATTCCT
Source organism: Ridgeia piscesae (assembly GCA_025642075.2). Classification (NCBI taxonomy): domain Eukaryota; kingdom Metazoa; phylum Annelida; class Polychaeta; order Sabellida; family Siboglinidae; genus Ridgeia; species Ridgeia piscesae. The sequence continues at coordinate 147,458 of JAODUO010001014.1, forward strand.
CCAACGATGTTTAGGATTCGATGCAATGTTAGTAAAATTAGGAACACGAACAGGACATATTTATGTGTCCCAAATACACACAAAATAGTCGCTACTGTGAACGTGAGCTTGTGGTTGTGTATCCCGGTTGTATATAAAATGCAGGACTGTCATAAAACACCAGTAATTTCATTAAGGTTAGGTCACTGTAATTTATCCCATTGAATTCCATGGCCCTGAATTTTGCTAAATCAACAAGTTCTAGGTTTAGCAGCTGACATACAGAAATCAGTCTTCAGTGTCCACCATTTATTCAAAATGACCACAGAATATATTAAAAAAAATTATGAACATTAATGTTCATATTACTTATATAATTCCGGTTCAAAAAATATATCATACTATTGTTTCAAGTTTCTAAAAGGTGCATGGAACGTGTCTGTTCGTTAACTTCCATTCGCTCATTGTGAAGAGAAGCACTCTGGTCAAACGTATTCTAAGCATATAACAAATGTGTAAAATGTAAATAATACATTTAAAATGTGCTAAAGAAACATGGATGAAAAGTAGAAATCCATACATAATACATATAAAAAATATAAACACACACACACACACACACACACACACACACACACACACACACACACACACACACACACACACACACACACACACACACACACACACACACACACACACACACACACACACACACACACACACACACACACACACACACACACACACACACACACACACACACACACACACACACACACACACACACACACACACACACACACACACACACACACACACACACACACACACACACACACACACACACACACACACACACACACACACACACACACACACACACTGAGATGAAGTTTCGTATTTCTGGATTTAAGCTGAGCACCATTATACACGGGTGTAGTAGGATCTAGAATCGCAATTCCGTGACCATTCTCTGACTATGAAGGTTTCTCGATTTATTTGACTATTTCAGGCATTTTGTAACAAAATTAGCCCTCGGGTCCCTATAAAAATCGTGGCATTTTCTGCCAAAGTGCCAAATCAAAGATGGCTGCTCGCACCATGTTAACATAATTGTTTTTTAACCAGAGCATCTACATTCATTATATGAAGGCACTTTTTCGGGTACGCCAACCACCAGGATTCCGATGTTGATATCAGTTAAATTTGTGACATCATTTTGACCCAGAAACCCTAGGTGGTCGCCATCTGGTAGAGCAAAAAGTAACTTTTGATCTTTTGAACGGGAGCACCTATGATTCGGCTAAATCGATGCGCTGGTGCAATTTATGAAGGTGAAGAGATCGTTTCAAAGTCAAAGTCATGTGACATGGTCAAGGCAATTCAAAGGTCACATTCGAGGTAATATAGGGCGCGGTGGCCGAGTGGTTAAAGCGCCGAACTCCCGACTAGAGGGACCGAAGTTCGAAATCCGGTACCGGCAGGTGGGTGGTTCGGTACTTATACACCCACCGTGTCGAAACATGAGCAATCTCGTTCATCCTGCCCCTTCCAACCCGCACTGGCCAGCGTGGAAGGGTAGGCCAACAATACCAGCATGCAAAGCACTACAAAGCCATGGGCCGCAGTCCCCATCCGCACCGAAAGAGTCCATAACCAAGGAAGCGGTGCTGGTCAATTAGAACTACGTGCAGGTGGTGCTAAGAATCTCTGGGTCAAAAAGAGCTACCGAAAGAAGGTAAGTAGACTAAAGATAGCGACCTACAATATCAGGGGCCGCATGCAAGGGCAGAGACTAACTCGTGAAACTGGGTATAACTCGGTTGCGAGGTCGCAAGTTCGCTAATCCGGTATGCATGAGCACCGCATAGGCTCTATTTTAGGCTGTTGCCCGCACTGCGACCGCCTAACTCTAGGCTGCCTAGCTAGGAGGTGTAACTCTTAGGCGGTGGTGATAAATGGCGGCCGTGGTAGTTTGGAGAAGTACACACAGGAGGAATTTGAAGCGAAATCGGGTATTTCGCGATAGGAAGAATCCACTGGATATGTACGACGACGTGGAGTTATACGACAAGTTTAGATTTCGCCGTCACGACATCGTTACAATCGTGGATGAACTGCGAGACGACTTAGAGTACCCCGACAAGCGACAAGGCCGCTTGCCGGCTACTCTGCAAGTTATAGTGGCGTTGCGGATGTGTGCGAGTTTGTTTCTAGAACTTGGTGGCTGAGACCATCGGCATCGACCAGTCAACTGCATCCCGAACCATCTACCGTGTGACCAACGCTTTAGTCGCACGGATGCATGAGTGGGCACAGCTGCAGACGCAACAAGCCGACCGGCAGAACTCGAAGTTCCTCCGGCTAGCAGGCATGCATCGACGGGACCCACGTCCGCACGAGCATGAATATGTCAACTGGAAGAATTTTCACTCGATAAACGCCAAGGTAATGTGTGAAAACATTACGTCAAATAGTTTAATCAAAAACCTTTGTGCAATGTGACTCTATTGTAACATACTAGGTAATAACGTATTTACTGAACTACTTCTTGAAGTACTTGAATGAATCTAAGTGTGTGTGTGTGTGTGTGTGTGTGTGTGTGTGTGTGTGAGAGAGAGAGAGAGTGCGTGCGTGTGTGTGTGCGTGCGTGCGTGCGTGCGTGCGTGCGTGCGTGCGTGCGTGCATGCATGCGTGCGTGCAACCATTATAAAACTATATGAGTACATGATCAAACATAGATTTAAATACTTCATAATTGAAATATAAATACATTTATTAATTATTTGTAATTGTATCTGCCACTAATTAAAATTAATTGGTTATATAAATTTGTATTTAAATACTTCCCTAAAATATTTGATTTTTTTCAAATAATATTTCAAGTACTTTTATTTGGGTATGGTTATTATTAAACGAAGAGATAGATTTCATTCGCTTTTCTTTAGTCAACATTTTCACTAGATCATTTGAAAATTGACCACATTTTCCAGTAAGAAAGAAAACCATTATCATGGAGATCATACCAATGAAAGCAGGGTAAATTATCTAGTTGTCATCTGTGAACAGGATGCAATTAGCAATAATGGGCCTATGTTGCACTGGCCTGTGTCTCCTTTCATCTTGGTTTTGTTGCTAATAAAACTGCTAACACATATTTGCTCTGTATGGTATGACGGGAGGTAGGAGTTTCTTAAACATCACTACTTGCCTGCATTGTTGACATTTGACAGCATAACAACTGTAGCTATATCGGAATATATGATGTAATAGCGACAAGAAAATGCCAAGGAAATTAAAGATCAAGCTCTACATGACTGTCATTAGACCAGTACTTCTGTATGGAGCAGAATGTTGGACAGTTAGAAAGAAGGAGGAACATATTCTCGAGAAAACAGAGATGAGGATGTTGAGAAGAATTAAACGAGTAACACTGAGAGACAAAGTAAAGAGTGTGGACATCAGAGAGGAGCTAGGAGTTAATAGTATACAAGAGAAAGTAAGAGAAATGAGACTACGCTGGTATGGACACATGCAGAGAATGGAAGAAAACAACGAAGTGAGAGCAGTTGTTGACATGATAGTGCCAGGAAAAAAGACCAAGGGGAGACCAAGAGGGAGATGGATGGATTGCATCCGAAGGGATATGCAGGCACTGCGGATCACCCCGGAGGATGCCCAGGACAGAATATTCTGGAAATCAAGAATTCGGGCCGCTGACCCCACTTAGTGGGAAAAGGCGAAGAAGAAGAATGATGTAATAGCAACACAAATATGATGATGTATTGATTTGACCACATATACAGAGTATTTGGATAAAAATCGCATGTTTGATTTACTAATGGATGTTGAACTATATAAATAAAGTATCCTGATATGTTCCATTAATGAATTTGGTTCATTTTATCGAAATGGAAATTATAGTTGTGATAACTGTACTCCAACAATAATTACACATACACGTGTGCTAGTATATTTTATGTCCCTTTTAATATAATATAATTTATTTTGAGTTATCATTTATGCTAACAACAAGTCTGAATACAGTCAGCCCTCGCTTTAGTCACTTAATTTTTTTAATATGTCTCAAGCACACATATCACAAAATTACATTTAATTTAAATAGAAAACATTGATTGGGATTTTATTTCATTTGTTTAATTTTCGGTTACTTTTTTACCAGAGAAAACACTGTAGTAAATAATGCATTGTACATAATACGGTGACACTTGAAAGTACAATACACACCACAGACAATAATCATTCGTTTGATATGAATACTCACCATCAATTCCCGTTGTCACATGGGTTCCTTCACCAATTATATAGATGATGGTATCAGCATTTGGCGGGTGTCTACTTGGCGGTCTGCCTCACATTTGTTCTGATCACGTAGTGCGTTCAAAGACCGCAGACTTTAAATGTTTCCACTTTTGTTTAGGTCGTCCTCCGTTCTTGCGCCACCCCGAGGTGGAGCGAATTCACTTTAGCGGTGAGCTATCGCCAAACTTTATAGACGTTTGATAGTAGACATATAGGTATGCAATTCTTGAGGTCTTTCTTATTTCCCTTCTTGAAGATAATCACCATGTTTGGATTCTGCAACGCTGTGGGTATTCGTCTTTCTGTTAAGCATTTAGTGTACAGCAAGAGTCTTCGAGATGGTATCTTCTCCTGCTTTCTATGTTTTATGGTCATTGCCTGTTGCCTATTCTTCGTATTCTTCTTGTTTGTTACCCAACTTTGTAACTTGCTAATCAAAATAATTTTTCCGTTGCCGATTCCCTCAATTAAAAAAACAAAATTCGTCAGTTCGGCTTACGCTTAATTTTTTTCTCCACGCGCTTCCCACCTTCGCCGACTTCCACGCCAAGATTAATGCAAACAAACATTGACCACGTCGCGCGATGAACCGCCGCTTTGACCCTGTGCATCACCGCGTGCGTGCGCAATGCGGCACAAGTCGTGGGGAATCCCTGTTTCGAAGCGGTAATAGCTCTTCAATTGCCTTTCTGCATCGCGGTCTGCAGACCAACTTTGCGGCGGCTAAATCGCACTACGACCTGCTCATGCATACCGACTGAATCACCCGCTAGGCCATAGCACTGTTAGTCGGAGGGTAGTGCCTGTGCGGCGCCCAAGCTAGTCTGGGGACATGCATATGAGCCCAGAACTCTACTAAGTGATGAACACATACAAGACCTCGAAGAAGAACTTAGGGAAACCAGGTTGGTATGGGATGTAATCCTGATTGGAGAAGTGAGACTACGAGAGGGATGTTTCATTACCTACAAAGCGGCCATCTTCTACGCAATTCTAAGGCAAACAATGGCCTAGGCGTAGGCTTTCTCGTTAACAAGAAATGGACAGTCGACATAGCACGGGTAAACAACATCAGCCCCAGAGTAGCAGAACTTGTTCTGTGCATAACCAAGCGCTACAAGCTAAAGATAGTGCAAGTATATGCACCAACAACACCGTGATCAGAAGGAGACATAAATAGCTTCTATGTTGATGACACGTTATGGAAACCAAGCCACTACACGATAGAGATAGGAGACGTCAATGTGCACAAAGGGAAAAGAACAAACTGTGTAGAAACGGCAAGGGGCAAATTAGGGCTCGAATTGAGAATCGAATGAGGTAGAATGGACAACGTCAAGAAAGTACACAATCATGAACACCATCCTAACAAATACGCTAGACATCGTCACATAAATAATAGTCATCAACCAAGTCAACCTTGGAAGTGACCACAGAATGACTATGAGCAACATCAAATTGCGGTGTAAAGGTAGCTGTTGCACAAATAGTATCAAAGATCGAATTCCAACTCGAATTGAGAAACCGACACCATGTGCGAAACCACCACACACATGATCTAACAAAGCGCGTCAAGAGTAGCAAAGGCAATTAACAAGCCACCGATATCGAGGATGTCGTCACCAACACGAGTCCTGATGACGAAACAACGAGAAATTGTGGAAAACGATGATGATAAACAACGAATAGAGTACGCAGAAATATGCAAGACCATCAAAAAGAAAGCAAGATAGGACATCAGGAAATACAACCAAGAGATCATACGAGAAACGATCGTGACAACAAAGAACCCGAGGAAAGTCCGAAGAACGCAGAAGCTAGGCCAAGACAGACTGATCACACTCCTAGACAAGCAGGGTAGAGATATCCAAAGTCAAGATAAAATCATAGAAAGAATAGAGGAATTCTACACAGAACTATACGACAGTGAACAAAGTACCATAATCCACATTGACCCAAAATGTGTACCAGATATAACATCATGGGAGGTGGAAGCGGCACTGCGAGATACGAAGAATAGGCAACAGGCAATGACCATAAAACATAGAAAGCAGGAGAAGATACCATCTCGAAGACTCTTGCTGTACACTAAATGCTTAACAGAAAGACGAATACCCACAGCGTTGCAGAATCCAAACATGGTGATTATCTTCAAGAAGGGAAATAAGAAAGACCTCAAGAATTGCATACCTATATGTCTACTATCAAACATCTATAAAGTACTCACGAAAGTACTAACAAAAAGGCTAGAGAAGACACTTTACAAAAACCAGCCATCAGAGCAAGCTGGATTCAGAAGCAGATACTCAAAGACAGACCACATGCATGTCGTAAACCAACTGAAGGAGAAGTGCAGAGAATATACTATCACACTCTGTATCGCATTCGTCGACTACGAGAAAGCCTTCGACTCAGTTCAAACTCCAGCAGTACTGACCTTTCCAATACTTACATTAAATTGGCCAATCCGACTATTAATGCAGAGCTTATTCACTCTGTTGGCTCCCATTGCACCAAGTTGTCCACCCAACAACCGATGCAGAACCACAGCTTTGGCCAGTTTGAGGCTGACTCTGGCCTCTTTTCCGCTTACGCATTTCTGCGCGAGTCAGGCTACAGTGGCTCTGTTGTTATTGATACCGCCGATACCAGTGTCTACGTCGCGGCATTGGTCATCTCGTAACAGCTGCCCAGTATGATTTAGAAGTCTACGGCAAGGGTAGGAAGTCGGCAGTTATCGCGGTGCGGTGACAGCCTAGATCTTGTTGACGTGGTAGAAGAGCTCATAGAGTTCACATAACATATACATGCCGATAGCCTATGCCAACACTGCCTCTGCGCAAAATATTTGGCGTATCAAGTGGGCCACCTGTCCTTGAAGCACCACCCTTCGTCACTCGGACATGGCTGGGAGCAGGTGCGTGGTCGCTGTCGCCCTGCCCGCCACACGCGACCTGTTGTCCCAACGCATTTACCTGGACCACTTTTATAAAAGGTCGATAGAAGTCAAATCAATCATCAAACTTTCCTATCCAGATAATGGTTAAGGAACTGCGATTCTAGACACTCTATTAACAGCAATAAAGTTCTTGAAAACTTTGGTCCGAGCTCTTGGGACACACAAGTCCCCTTTTACATTTGACCGTGTTGTTCTGGTTGAAATGCTCGAGACTGGTTTGAACAACGAACACATACAGTCTGGAGCCAACCCATTCACTGCCTTGAATACCAACTGTAACTGTCTGTATTGAACAAGCTCTGTTTCAACAGTGGATCACTTGGAGCCTTGTATTTTAAGTGTCTGTTAGTATTCTGCCAGCACGCTATGCAATTTGTAAATGCGATAACCAGAAGCACAACCAAATGCAGTGAAAGCAGCAGACAATATCAGTAAAGTATGATTTTTTTTCAATCTATCATTATCTAGAATATTGGTTTTCTATTTTTGTCAATTGTGACGTACAGTTAACACCACCATCACATTATTTAAAAAATAGTTTATCCGGTTATCCATACGAGATGACCAGAAAGATAGCCGCATTGCGTGAATGCAGCGACGGGACTGGTCATTAAGTGCTTTATTAGATAAGATGGGATTATCTACTTCCAATCCACTCGGCCATCCAGTGATCAGAATGCAGTTGAGCATCAATAAAGTGTATGATATTTTCTCTACAGTTTTGTCTAGAATATTTATTTTCGACCTTTGTCAACCGTCACTTACAGGTGATAATATATATTTAACAAGTAGACATCTATTTAAAAAGTAATTACACAAACATAAAACTAAACACAACTGGCATACAAAATCGGTAGTTTAAATTATGGTATAATTTAAAACGTGCCTGCAGCTACTGTCCAGTTTTAATACTGGGGTATTGATGTAGCCCCTACCATGGCTTTAGGAGAGCAATTAGTCATAGTCCCCATAGACAATAGGAGGCTGGAGTTGGCCAGCTAAGCTGGTTCTGTGGTGTGGACTGATTCTAGTTGACCTGATACACAGATCACCACAGGAGATTTTGTCCCTGGGGTGCGCTTACAAAAACGAATCAACTACAAATTAATTGTTTATAATGGAAATACCCTCAGACGCCTCTATGCCAAATTACAGGAAATGCTTTACAATTTTTTTTATAAATTAAAAAACGTAGAATTTACCAGTTTAAAAATGTATTAGTAACATTTATTTTTATTGTGCATAGTGACAGTACCTTACGCAACATCAATGCAACATTTAAAATAAAACAGATATTCAACGGTTTCTGACGATTGAAAACTAACAGTGAATGGCACAAAATTATGCCATAAGTCCAATGGACCTTCGGCCCAAAGGACTACAACTAGCTATAGATCCAATCAGCGAACGCCACAAAGATATGATCGAATGCAATGTGACAAGCTTAGGTAAAACAACCAACAAGCAAGTCAAATGGAGGATATCGTCACAAACACGAGCCTTGATGCCAAAACTACGAATAATGGTTGAAAACGACTAACTACTGTAGCAAATTACTATTAACGCAGAAATATGCAAGATCGTCAAAGATAAAGCAAAGGAGGTCATAGGAAACTATGACAACAAACGTGGAGCTTAACATCTACTGCAGTGGATTGTCACCAATAATTGGTTCACCAAAAATCTCCATTGCTAGTGACTCAGAAGTTGTCTTTATTACCATACTGACATGTACCTGTTGCATGCGAGCTAGACAATGCGTGCCAACAACTACATGAATTTCAAATGTTATATGATATAATATCACACAATATTTCAAACTGAGTCAACGTTGGGTTGACTATTGTCCCGCTTTCAATTCACTCCACATTAAAGCCATTAAGGTACGTTTTGACACATACATATTCCATTAAACAAGCATATTTTAAAGTCAGTCGACTGGACTGCCTACTTTATTATCATCAGTAACACATTTCAAACATTGTGAAAACTGAATTACTTTCCAGATTTGATTTGCCATCTTTGTTTTGTTTTTATTTGCAAAGAGTGCCCTCTTTTATATTGATACACTAATGAAAGATGCTGACTTGGCAATTTTGCTGTGTTCAGCAAGCATGTATAACTTATGTTGTAAATGATCATTTTACCTATGTATATCAATTTAATTAAAAGTGATTACAAGGTGTTCCCAGTATGTCCCATGAACACATTTAGGTTAATGCCCAGGCAAGTCTAAACAGCTGGCTGACCAAACTGTTCAACTAGTTGGCATGTATCACCTCTCTACCTTCAATGCTGCAGCCAAAATAATAGAAAACATGAAAGAGACATAATAATAATGGTGCATATTTGAACAGAAAGCAAACAATAATTATTACAATATATATATATATATATATATATATATATATATATATATATATATATATATATATATATATATATATATATTTCCATTAGCTTATGTAGCCATTCAAATTTCCCTCCATCCCTTCCTTCCCTCCTCCTCCCACTAACTCCCCCACCCCTCAGTCCTACCTCTCGTCCTGCCCATCTGTGTGACAGTGTCACTTCTGCTTGGTCCTTGGGCCGGTGGTCGACTGTTCTCAGCATAGAGAGACAAAACATACTCAGTCTGAGGCCTTAGACCTGTCACAGTCGCCTGATACCTGGTCACTCCATCTGTTTTGTGGCTGAATATGTCGCTCCAAGTTCTCAGAGTCACCTCAGTAGACGCCCTGTACTGTAGGGTGAACGTCTGTGGAGGGTGGCCACCGTCGAATCCAGGGTGCCACTGAAGGGTGAGGGCAACTGAGGTGTGGTTACTCAGGATTGTGAAACTGAGTGGTTCTCTTGCCGGGCCTGAAGTGGGAAATAAACATACGAAACATTACAAAAATATAACTGGTACCAAGTAACTTAGTAAATACTGTTAATAATTAATAGATCATAAAGGTTTCTGCCAAATATACACAATATCAAATAAAGGCACAGCACAGAACACTGCAATTAAATTATTTGTTGGAAACAACACATATTCATGTAACTACATGACACTATGTTTTTCAGTATGACGGACCAATTTTCCAGCTGCCTTATCTGTGACAGTTAAGTATGACAGGATAATTATTCAGCATTGAAGATATTAGCTATGTTGCGCCATTTGTTCTGTACAGTTGTCATGGCGAACTGATTAGTTGTATAGCAATGATCATTGCTTAGTAATAATTTATGGTGAATGTTGTGGTTTTTAATGATGGATTATCAAAATGTATGGTGGCTGCAATACTTCAACTAGTGATTAACCATCAAAAATTTTGGACAAATTATTTGATAGTCTTGGCAAAGGATCTTTATCGGAAGACTGAAATAATGATGATGTCAACAAAGTTAGTGACAGAATAAGAAATAAAAATGTCACAACTATGAAAATTCTGAAACTTGGTAGCCATCTTGGATTGCAGTTAACATAATGATGAACTGTAAAATGGTATGGCAGAATTGTATTCACAGATTGCCATATTTCTGAAAATGTAAAGCATTCCTTCTCATTAAAAGCATTTTTGTTGTTTAAATCTTGTCTTACATATTTACTCGTAGTGAATGCAGAATTCAGTGGTCACAGCTGATCAGGACTGTAGTAATGAAATGGTTAATGCAGAAACTTAGTATAATAATAACTGCAATTGTATGTGTAATTAGAAGATTATTATAATTGATTAAAATTAAATCATAAAATAAAGAAAATGTATTAAATGACATGTAAAAAACAAATCAAATGACGTTTCGTCTGGGTTGGAATTTTGGAACTGTTCATGATAGAATCATAAAAACACACATGCATAGCACATTTACATTAATAAAACTTACCCCTCTCATCCACGTTAACTTCAAAGACAGCCATTCTGTCTTCCCCATTGACACTATTGTGAGCCGTGCACTGGTAGACACCAAAATCGTCCTTTGTAACATGGTCCAGGATGATTTTGTTTCCCACTACTTTGATTCCTTTTCGCAGACTCTCATTCTTGAATGTCCACAGAAAGGTTGGCTGTGGATTGGCGCACACAGAACACACAATCTCCTTGGATGTGTCATTGGGAGCAGCCGTTGCAATTCTAGGTCCGGTGGACCAGTGGGCCTCATCTGTTGATGAACATGACAATAAGAAAGACTGTTTGTAAACATGTATATACCATGACTGCATCAGCCTCAGACTATATATATGTATGGTCTAAGATGCAGTGTTACATCTTAGCACAACATCAATATTCTCTCCAAGAAAATACACAAGTACACATTATTATGATCCAGCTGGAGCAGCAGCTGTCATGTGATGGTCATTATTGTAGATTGATATCAATATCAATAAATATATTTTGTATTAAAGAAACATTCAATCAAACAATGCATTTTGCCTAAAAACATTACATAATATGAACTTACACTGAACGTTGACAACAAATGCCTTGGACTCGTCATTAGTAGTATTGCCAGCCGTCTGTGCAGACCCAGCACAGGTGTACTGGCCATCATAGTGGGTGATGTTGCTACAGGTGAAAAACCTGGCTCTCTTTGTCACCTGCCACATCAACGTACTGTCTTCGGCTTTTGTCTGTCCATACATGTACTGTCCACCTGTCACTTGGATAGAAGTGACAACAAAGTCATCTTTGTCAACAGACACATTATCTTTGCGCCACTGGACTGTTATCTCACCACTGCCTGACACTGTGCATGTCATGTTGAAGTTAGTGTCATCAAAAGCTGGATTCCTTTGGATGATGACATTACGTGGAAATTCGATCCTGGCTTGAGCTGGATTAAGAAAGATATAACAGATGTGTGCAAACATACATTGTAAAATATAATCACATCTGTGAACTTCCACATTTATTGAACCTTGTACTCTGAACATTGTAACAGTCGCTCAATTTGTGCAGTCACTAAATGTGCACTGTCACATAATCTCTCACCTTGCAATGTCACAGTCACTTGCCTTGTACTATCACAGACATTGACCCGGAAATGTCAGTAATTCACTCTACATTGTTAAACACTCAAGTTAGATAGTTATATAATCACTCACCTTGCACTGTCACAGTCACTCACCTTGCACTGTCACAGCTACTCACCTTGCACTGTCACAGTCTCTCACCTTGCATTATTACAGTCACCCACCTTGCACTGTCACAGTCACCCACCTTGCACTGTCACAGCCACTCACCTTGCAATGTCACAGTCACTCACCTTGCACTGTCACAGAAACTCACCTTGCACTGTCACAGCCACTCACCTTGCACTGTCACAGTCACTCACCTTGCACTGTCACAGTCACTCACATTGCATTATATCAGAGTCACTCACCTTGCACTGTCACAGTCACTCACCTTGCATTATCATAGTCACTCACCTTGCACTGTCACAGTCACTCACCTTGCACTGTCACAGTCACTCACATTGCATTATATCAGAGTCACTCACCTTGCACTGTCACAGTCACTCACCTTGCATTATCATAGTCACTCACCTTGCACTGTCACAGTCACTCACCTTGCATTATCATAGTCACTCACCTTGCACTGTCACAGTCACTCACCGTGCACTGTCACAGTCACTCACCTTGCATTATATCAGAGTCACTCAACTTGCACTGTCACAGTCACTCACCTTGCATTATCATAGTCACTCACCTTGCACTGTCACAGTCACACACCTTGCACCGTTACTGCCACTCACCTTGCATTATCACAGCCACTCACCTTGCACTGTCACAGTCATTCACCTTGCATTGTCACAGTCACTCACCTTGCATTATCATAGTCACTCACCTTGCACTGTCACAGTCACTCACCTTGCACTGTCACAGTCACTCACATTGCATTATATCAGAGTCACTCACATTGCACTGTCACAGTCACTCACCTTGCATTATCATAGTCACTCACCTTGCACTGTCACAGTCACTCACCTTGCATTATCATAGTCACTCACCTTGCACTGTCACAGTCACTCACCTTGCACTGTCACAGTCACTCACCTTGCATTATATCAGAGTCACTCACCTTGCACTGTCACAGTCACTCACCTTGCATTATCATAGTCACTCACCTTGCACTGTCACAGTCACTCACCTTGCATTATCACAGTCACTCACCTTGCATTATCCCAGTCACTCACCTTGCACTGTCACAGGCACTCACCTTGCACCGTCACTGCCACTCACCTTGCATTATCATAGTCACTCACCTTGCACTGTCACAGTCACTCACCTTGCACCGTTACTGCCACTCACCTTGCATTATCACAGCCACTCACCTTGCACTGTCACAGTCATTCACCTTGCATTGTCACAGTCACTCACCTTGCATTATCATAGTCACTCACCTTGCACTGTCACAGTCACTCACCTTGCACTGTCACAGTCACTCACATTGCATTATATCAGAGTCACTCACCTTGCACTGTCACAGTCACTCACCTTGCATTATCATAGTCACTCACCTTGCACTGTCACAGTCACTCACCTTGCATTATCATAGTCACTCACCTTGCACTGTCACAGTCACTCACCTTGCACTGTCACAGTCACTCACCTTGCATTATATCAGAGTCACTCACCATTGCACTGTCACAGTCACTCACCTTGCATTATCATAATCACTCACCTTGCACTGTCACAGTCACTCACCTTGCATTATATCAGAGTCACTCACCATTGCACTGTCACAGTCACTCACCTTGCATTATCATAATCACTCACCTTGCATTATCACAGTCACTCACCTTGCACTGTCATAGCCACTCACCTTGCACTGTCACAGTCATTCACCTTGCACTGTCACAGCCACTCACCTTGCATTATCCCAGTCACTCACCTTGCACTGTCACAGGCACTCACCTTGCACCGTCATAGCCACTCACCTTGCACTGTCACAGTCATTCACCTTGCACTGTCACAGCCACTCACCTTGCATTATCCCAGTCACTCACCTTGCACTGTCACAGGCACTCACCTTGCACCGTCACTGCCACTCACCTTGCACTGTCACAGTATCTCACCTTGCATTATCACAGTCACTCACCTTGCACAGTCACAGCCACTCACCTTGCAATGTCCCCGTCACTCACCTTGCACTGTCACCGTCACTCACCTTGCAATGTCCCCATCACTCACCTTGCACTGTCACAGTCACTCACCTTGCACTGTCACAGTCACTCACCTTTCACCGTCACTGCCATTCAGCTTGCATTATCACAGTCACTCACCTTGCTCTGTCACAGCCATTCACCTTGCATTGTCACCATCACTCACCTTGCACTGTCACAGTCACTCATCTTGCATTGTCACAGTCACTCACCTTGCATTATCAGTCACTCCCCTTGCACTGTCACAGTTACTCACCTTGCAATATCACAGTCATTCACCATGCATTATCACAGTCACTCACCTTGCACTGTCACTGCCACTCACCATGCATTATCACAGTCACTCACCTTGCACTGTTACAGTCACTCACCTTGCACTGTCACAGTTACTCACCTTGCAATATCACAGTCATTCACCATGCATTATCACAGTCACTCACCTTGCACTGTCACAGTCACCCACCTTGCACTGTCACTGCCACTCACCATGCATTATCACAGTCACTCACCTTGCACTGTCACAGTCACTCACCTTGCACTGTCACTGCCACTCACCATGCATTATCACAGTCACTCACCTTGCATTATCACTGCCACTCACCGTGCACTGTCACAGTCACTCATCTTGCA
>JAODUO010001014.1:167500-171476 GCA_025642075.2 Ridgeia piscesae
ATGTTTACAATAGTGAATGCTGTAGTTTGTAGTATCACAACAAGGCTCACATTTTAAAATCCAGACCTTATCATGTCAAACTTCTCAATACAACACACATACATAAAAACAATTATACTAGTTGGTATGGAAACTAACAGTTGATCTGAAGATGAAAATTTCCACTGAAGTCTCCCATTCCTGCCTCATTCTCTGCAGCACATGAGTAGTGACCATCGTCCACAGTGTGGTCAAGTGAACGTATTGTCAAGACTTTGTCACTGAGTTGGTAGCGACTAGAAGTAGGGAGTGTCTTGTCGTCTTTCTTCCATGTCACCTTCTTTATGTCATTTTTAGGTCTGCCGTCATTAACATGACATATCAATGTAATGGCTTCCCCTTCAGTTGGATTCCAGGAACTTGCGTGAGTCACTTCTGTTCTTGGTGGGTCTGAAACAAAAACACAATTATTAAACAGACAGGTGAAGCAAATAGCTTTAATTAAAAATAGGCCAAGTGGTCCTGAAGTCCTTTGGACTATATACTGAGTTGGTAATTATGAATGAAATGTGTTTTGGTGAATCATAGTCACCACCCAGTCTCTTCACGAAAATGATTTAATTGACATTTTATCTGGTTATGCATATGAGATGACCAGAAACTCAGCCACATTGTGTGAGTGCAGCAGATACTATAAATAAGGTGTATGCATTTTAATATACGTTTTCTATGGTTGTCACTTACTTAACCAGTAGACACCGCAGTCACATCATTTTATAGATAACTAAGCTAAGCAATCATCAAAATAAACACTACTTGCATTTATAGAAAATCAATAGTTATGACGATATAGCTGAAAACATCCAGGAAGAGTATTATCCACTTTAACAGGGATTTACTGTGTTATTGATACCGCCACTATCATTGCAGGTACTTGACCCAATTAGTCACAGTGCCCTATTAACAATAGAAGACTGGGAATGTCCAGTGTCCCTGTGTCCGAAACAAGCAACATTTTCTGATTTTGCTTTTTGGGAAGGCCCTGAGATGTCCTTATAAAAAACACTAGTGAGCTACAAATTTCGTGTGGACAACGAAGACACCCTCAGATACGTATATGTAAAATTAGAAGAACAGCTTCAAAACAATTTTGAATAAATAAGGAAAACTTGAAATGTACCAGTTTGTAGGCCCTAAACCCAGGCAAAATGATGACCATGGTCGACCGGAAAAATACAGCGATGCATTAATTACTTACAATGCATGTGCCCATTAAAACACCGTTATAAAACATGTCCAATGGTTCAGAAAAATACAAAAAAAATAATTGTTTTACCATATGATAACAATTAAGCATTCAATAAATGCAAGCATGAATATATGCACATATTTGAACTGAATACATTAAAAACACTACCGAAAGTACTCCCAAATCGATCATCCTCAATATATATTTTGAGTAGACATTTACATAATGCTAATGTATATAATAAGCAAAGTTACTTATTTTGTGGAGTTCAATTCCATTGCAGCACTGTCTACTGACCTAAAGTTGATAATTTCATATTATGTCAAACAAAAGTAACAATACTGGCAATAATGTAGATATCATGCAGCAAAATATATGTCTAGCACATGCAAATTTTTCTATAATGACTTACTAGTAGTAAAGTGACATTACCTACATTAATTTTCTGGAAAGACTGCATGCTGATATGGGCATGTTGAAATAGTATTTTTAAAGTCAGGCTAACTGGGCTATATTTAGGACAAAGCTTCCCTTCCCCCTCTCTTGTGCCTTTGATGTTGTCATGATTAAGCACCCAGGGTAGTGGCTCTAGTGACTGTAACTAGACACAAGCAAGCTCCTACACAGCCTGTCCACTGTGGCTTGGACAAGGCTGAAATGCTAGGTCAGCAGTCAGTGTGCAGGGTAAATAAATGCACACCCAGTGTCTGCCATGCAGCTAACTTAATTTATTAGGTGTTTTGTGAAAAAAAAGCTTCTGAGCATTACTCAAGTAATGGCTACAGGTTAGTATAATTATTGTTGCTAGTATTGTCTTTCTGCAGACTCATGGTTAGTTTTGTGTATTTAATAACTAGTTGCCTTTTGATCTTTGGCCTTTCCATTCAAAGCATGCATGTTGTCATAAAATTGTTCTAGCACCTTGTAATTTTGTCACAGCTTGATAAAATACTGTTCTATGTGCTCTTGAAACATTATAAATTTCTGATGTGACTGGTCGACCATGGTCATCATTTCGCCTGGGTAGTGTAATATGCAGTTCTTTGGGCTGCTCAAGTTGCTTTATGTTTCATTGACTCCAAGTCTGACCTGATCAATCTGAGACCATCCCGATTTCTCTCGTGAAAATACAACGATGCATTAATTACTTACTATGCATGTGCCCATTAAAACACTGTTATAATATTTGCTTATTTTCATTTGAAAGGACACATTTCCTATCTACCAACATGTAATTCATTGTAAATGGAAATCAGATTTGTTTTTCAGTTTTCAAAAGTAGTTAGTGCATCATCTCAACTACTCCAGATGATACATTGGCCCAAGGATAATGCCTGGCAACTTCTGAAAGGCCATTTCTGAAGTTACAACTAACAATCCTGAATAGTCTAAGTAATTTGTGTTAGTAAAGTTTAGCAGCTTGTTGTTGGTCTTCTTTCGTAAATTCCATATTCAGCAATACAATTTACAGAACATTCTGACCAGGACAAAATGTCTAGCTACACCTTCCGAGGGTCATCCTTATTGCCAACTTTCTGTTTTGTTATACAGAAGTGTGTCAATTGTATGGGAACAAAGGTAAATGTACCAGGTACAAAATATTTAGGTGACACATAAATCCATTTGAAGTAACACCAATTTATGTTTCACATAAAATAAGTGCTCATTTACAATTCACCAGCAGATGAAATGTTGAACTGAAGTGCCCCATGCCAGCGTCATTCTTTGCAGCACATGAGTAGTGACCATCGTCCAAACTGTGGTCAAGAGAACTTATTGTCAAGACTTTGTCACTGAGTTGGTAGTGATTGGACTTATGGAGTGTTGTGTTGCCTTTTTTCCATGTCATTTGTGTGATGGTTGTAGGTCTACCATCTGTGATGTCACAAGTCATTGTCATAGACTTCCCTTCAGTTGGATTTGCAGAATGACTGACTTGGGTACTGAGGGGATCTAGAACATCAATTGCACAATTACACACACTTGATATCATGTTAAAGTATAACACTTTTTTAAACAAAATATACATTGAGTTAAAAATAAATACCAGCATGCAAAGTACAACAAAACTGTTCTGGTTCAGCACAGGGATGATAAGAATGTTTGTCAACAGGATCAGAGGTTAGAAGAAGAGAGGAACACTTCACTACCTTACAAAGGAAACAACGACTAAGGTTTAGTAGGCTTTCTCATAAACAACCATATTAAAGGCACTACAGCGAGAGTATATAGCAAAGTCAGATCACCCCACACATACACATCAAAAATGAGCATCAGCATCAACCATGCTTTACAAGTTGTCACTGGGCACTAAGAGAAACCAAAACCACACAACTGCATCAACAACAATGCAATGACAACAACATAGCTGGCCCTGACCTAGCATGCACAAAATACTGACCATTGTTTCTGTCTAATGTCACTGAAAGGGTGCTGAAGTTATATGATGTTGTTATGTTGTCTTCTACAGATGATTGCTCTTGATATAATATAGTTACATGGACAGGTATATGCAGTTCTTTGTATATGAGTGATATCCATGAATGCGTACGGCGCTTGACACTTTACCACCTGGTTGTCTTATTCATACAAACACCGCCTACACTTACTAGACAAATACCTAGTCACACTGTAATTAGTGGGAAAACTGTACTTTCACAAACATCTGTCACTTCTAATACACCCAATATGGTGACATGCTATAACACCAATGCAATGTAAGTAGCACACTACACAGTAGGAATGACA
>JAODUO010001015.1:2500-32500 GCA_025642075.2 Ridgeia piscesae
CATCCCTGTCGTCTACGGTCTGTTCACCGGTGGCGTACCAAAGCATCCACAAGCGGGCACGGCCAGAGAAAGCCAATTTGACGAAGAAAGATATGGCTGTCATGTTCATCTTGAATCTTCTTGAGATCATCACTACTATAGTTTTGTTGGAATATTTGTTTAACCGCGGGTTCGTTGAGAAAATTACTTTTGGTTTTTGTTCCGTCTTTCTCCAGTCTTTCTATTCATTTCCACGATTAGGTACTGGCACGTCAATAGTGGAACCATGGGTGATATCAATATCTTGTTTCGTTTATCCAGCAGCCTTGATAGATAATATTAAGTCGGTTAAGGATATAATCTTCGTTGTCACGATACACGCTGCGTATGTTACTATGTCATGCATGCTACCTATCGTGATAGGAGATGTTGACAATGTGTTTCCCAGTTGGTTGTATTCTTATATGTGTGTCTATGTAAGTCTTTCTATTTATTTCAAAGCCATTCGTTCAAATATAATTCAGCAGCTGTTTTCTAAAGACGTCCTATTGAGTCTGCTAGCAAACATTTGGATATTGACAATTTCTCGTCGAGTTCTATACAAAGACGCCATGAAAATCGTGCATAGGTCAGCGGCCCGCACACCGAGAAGACTCGGTCACGACTCGCTCACGACGCGCTCAAGACGCGTTTTCGATGCGTCTTGACCGCGTCTTGAGCGAGTTGTGAGCGAGTCTTTAGTTGATTTGCCCGCATACCGCGAAGACTCGCTCACAACGCACTAAAGTATTGTATTTGTCAAAAATACGTACTGATGGACAAGTCCGGTGTAATTATAAAATTAATATGGACATGTGAACCAGAGTTATGGCATTGTGGTGAAAACATCACATTTTATATACCTTTCTTGGTAAAATTTGACAAACATCAAAAAACTATTTTAATTGTTGTATATTTATGTATAATATGTATGCATATATATATATATATATATATATATATATATATATATATATATATATATATACCCATGATTATTATAACACCAGTATGATACCGTTGTCCTATAATTTCTGGTTAGGAAGATCTGTTGTAAATTGTACACATACGCTGTCATATTTATTAACTCCGCAATCTCCAGAAATGCCCCTTCTTTTAAAACATGATTGAGATAATGCTTATCAGCTACGGCATACAATAGCGGCGGGAATGTTTGCCAAGATGTTATTAGGCGAGCCTTAACTTCTTGTGCCCAAATATCGGCCATATTCAACTTTGTACGATGTATCATGTAACTTCAGACCCGCTCCTCATTGGCAAATGGGATTTTGGTGTCTCGTCTCAACCGCAAATTGCCTGCATACCAAGTTTTGAGACAAGACGCGGTCGAGACGAGGTCAAGACGAGGTCAAAACACCTCAAGACGCTTCCGAAAAATCAAACATGTTTGATCATCAAGACTCGCTCACGACGCGCTCAAGACGCCTCGAGACGGTCTTGAGGAGCCCGCACACCGAGAAGACTCGCTCAGGACCCGCTACAGACGCTTGCGTCGTGAGCGAGTCTTCGCGATGTGCACGACAATTGTATAGTTCACGTTTGCATTTGTGTAACGAACCAAGGATCGAGGATCATCCACCAGCAAAATGTTGTTCAGAAAAAATACTTTTAGTAATTAGGCAGCGCAGTTACAGAGTACAGCATCGTGTAAATAATTACAGTATCACCGCTTTATGTCGTCACACTAAAATATCAGCTTGCACTTTCGACGGACACTACCATTAAAGAAGTAGTTTTATTATATTTTATGTGTGTGTGTATATATATATATATATATATATTCTATTTAGGTATTAGTCATCGTCTTGTCTGTATTTGATGTGTGTAATATTCTGACCCGGGCATCATTTTACATGATTTATACGCTGGTAGTATATTAGCAAAACAATGGTTTGCTAGCTAAACCATTCAAAATTATATTAACATGATTAAATTTAAGTATGTTTGTCTGAAAATAATCATAGAACAACTTCATTGCAAGACTTTTTACATAGGACATTAAAAAATACTAGCTCTGCTACGTTTTAGTTGTATTCTGAGGTATAATGTGCCATTCGTAACATTTTAAAAGAAAATAATATATGCACAGTACAACATGACCAATACTTGCTTATTGTGTCACACTCGCTACCATGTCACTGATATTTCATACATTATTCAGTAATTCGTAAAATTTTACATAGTATGAAAAAATTCATATTAAAAAGTATATGGAGTTGAGGAAAGAAAATGTGTCTATAATACAAGGCCGACTGTAGAATGCAACTCTAAATAAAAAGGCAAACCTAATTTAAGGAGGACTGAGCCTCCTGAAAGTAGAAATTCCATCTCAACCACCACATGTTGTAGGTACTTTGTAGCTCATTACTGAAAACACAACAACGATTCAAGTAACAGTAATCATGTTTATATTTACAGTACATTGACAAGTGTAACATATATACAGTAACAAGCCTACATTTATATACATATCACATGTGTCGCTACACAGTTGCGACCACTTAGTCTTGATACAGTTTCTGTATCCGAGCATATTTCAAAGGAACTTATTATTAAATCAAAAGAAAACCCAAAGAAATACATATGTTGTGATTCACAACTTTGTATGTGTACATAACATTCATGTACACTCCACAAAAGAAAACTATTGCTTTCCTAGCCACATGTTGATAAATCTTTCACATATGGACAATTTGAGATTAAAAACACTCTTTGTTTACATACCACCAACCACATACGTCAAATTTTTCTGGTAATTCAAATTCCTCTGGTAAGTACCTTTCAAGTTATACAATACGGACATATATTGCATATCCATGGTTTTGGACGTAATCCACAAACGTGGCAGGAACAAAACGCATACATGTACAATGCACCCAAACACCCAGTATTGTGTCACTGCATAAATGGGCAAAAATAAACTATAAAAGATACAGGGACCCTAACCCATACAAATACCCTAGAACAGCTGGATAATGCACACAAGTATAGTTAATTTGACATGGTTTGCTTCCAGATTATATGGCAAAACATTTGAAGAGGGTCATACTTTGCCTCTAATGCAATTTGTTCAATGGACATAAAGTGTTACTTTCCAATGGTAAGGTAACAAATATTATAAAAATTAGTTTGAGAATGCTATTAATATAACGCATTAGAAATATAAAACACACTATCAAATATCAGTCCAGAATTTGTCAAATTATCTACACAAATGATAGTGCAATGTTACAAACCCAACATTATTATTTATTTAGCATAATTTAGCTCAAAGTTGCAACCCACATGTTACCAGAACGACATCTTGAGGACACGGCTGTGCACAGTGTGACATGGCATTCCATTGTCCACTCAACAGTCATCTTAACTAGTTACTGCCCTCACTTTTCTGATATCCCTGAACCCACAGATCATCTGTAGCCCAACATTATCTCTTCGTCCCGTAAACTAAGCACAACATTACAAATGTGCTTTTTCTGTAACTGCAATTCAAATTTGGAATTAACTCCTTATTGTTATATAATAATCTGAAACAACAACCGCCTTTCGCAAAAACCCAAGACTTATTTGTTTGAAGTCGCATTCCCTTCCAAAACCTTTGCCAGATGCTTGGTCTAATGAGGAATCTTAACCATCATTAATCAGCTTTAAATGTAATGATTATTGTATATCACGCCTCCGAGCTCCAATACCTGAAGCTAAAGAAATTATTTCCACTTGACTATTACCATTATATTCAGCAGTCTGCCACATACCTGCCATCGTTATGACAATATCCATAATTAGTACAATTACATACATAATAACGTGTAATACTGGCCAATATATACCTGTCTATCAGGACGATGACGAACATGAAAATGCTTATCATATATGAATCTAAAAACTTATTTTGTTTTCAAATAGATACAGCTGTATAAATTAGATGAACAAAGCAACAACAGGTTCAGTATGAAGCAACCATCAGAAGCATGCTTTGGTGATCAAGTTTGTTAACAAAAGTGAATAAATTCATACACCTTCTGCTGAGTGATAATCGACTTATTGTCTGAGCGTAAATGAAAACATACATACATTATTGGAAAACCCACATCACAGCAACTTAAAGCAAGGCACTGAAATTCCGTCCAGTCAAAAATAGTGTTTTCCCTGAAACCATCCAAAATTATTTTAGATATTAAAGTCTGCGATGTTCATATAAATGCCTTTCAGGATCTACTAACCTGTTGACACAAAACTGGCACCATCATCATTACCTGTGTTGAGTAGCAAGTGTATGCTGAGCCACTGTCAGGTGACCACCAAGGCAACGTCATGCCATCACACCTATACTGAGCCACTGTCAGGTGACCACCAAGGCAACGTCATGCCCTCACACCTACACTGAACCACTGTCAGGTGACCACCAAGGCAACGTCATGCCCTCACACCTACACTGAGCCACTGTCAGGTGACCACCAAGGCAACGTCATGCCATCACACCTATACTGAGCCACTGTCAGGTGACCACCAAGGCAACGTCATGCCATCACACCTACAATGAACCACTGTCAGGTGACCACCAAGGCAACGTCATGCCCTCACACCTACACTGAACCACTGTCAGGTGACCACCAAGGCAACGTCATGCCATCACACCTACACTGAACCACTGTCAGGTGACCACCAAGGCAACGTCATGCCCTCACACCTATACTGAACCACTGTCAGGTGACCACCAAGGCAACGTCATGCCATCACACCTATACTGAACCACTGTCAGGTGACCACCAAGGCAACGTCATGCCATCACACCTACACTGAGCCACTGTCAGGTGACCACCAAGGCAACGTCATGCCCTCACACCTATACTGAACCACTGTCAGGTGACCACCAAGGCAACGTCATGCCATCACACCTATACTGAACCACTGTCAGGTGACCACCAAGGCAACGTCATGCCCTCACACCTATACTGAACCACTGTCAGGTGACCACCAAGGCAACGTCATGCCATCACACCTATACTGAACCACTGTCAGGTGACCACCAAGGCAACGTCATGCCATCACACCTATACTGAGCCACTGTCAGGTGACCACCAAGGCAACGTCATGCCCTCACACCCATACTGAACCACTGTCAGGTGACCACCAAGGCAACGTCATGCCATCACACCTACACTGAACCACTGTCAGGTGACCACCAAGGCAACGTCATGCCCTCACACCTATACTGAGCCACTGTCAGGTGACCACCAAGGCAACGTCATGCCATCACACCTATACTGAACCACTGTCAGGTGACCACCAAGGCAACGTCATGCCATCACACCTATACTGAACCACTGTCAGGTGACCACCAAGGCAACGTCATGCCATCACACCTATACTGAACCACTGTCAGGTGACCACCAAGGCAACGTCATGCCATCACACCTATACTGAGCCACTGTCAGGTGACCACCAAGGCAACGTCATGCCATCACACCTACACTGAACCACTGTCAGGTGACCACCAAGGCAACGTCATGCCCTCACACCTATACTGAACCACTGTCAGGTGACCACCAAGGCAACGTCATGCCATCACACCTATACTGAACCACTGTCAGGTGACCACCAAGGCAACGTCATGCCATCACACCTACACTGAGCCACTGTCAGGTGACCACCAAGGCAACGTCATGCCCTCACACCTATACTGAACCACTGTCAGGTGACCACCAAGGCAACGTCATGCCATCACACCTATACTGAACCACTGTCAGGTGACCACCAAGGCAACGTCATGCCATCACACCTACACTGAGCCACTGTCAGGTGACCACCAAGGCAACGTCATGCCATCACACCTACACTGAACCACTGTCAGGTGACCACCAAGGCAACGTCATGCCATCACACCTACACTGAGCCACTGTCAGGTGACCACCAAGGCAACGTCATGCCCTCACACCTATACTGAACCACTGTCAGGTGACCACCAAGGCAACGTCATGCCATCACACCTATACTGAACCACTGTCAGGTGACCACCAAGGCAACGTCATGCCATCACACCTACACTGAACCACTGTCAGGTGACCACCAAGGCAACGTCATGCCCTCACACCTATACTGAACCACTGTCAGGTGACCACCAAGGCAACGTCATGCCCTCACACCTACACTGAACCACTGTCAGGTGACCACCAAGGCAACGTCATGCCCTCACACCTACACTGAACCACTGTCAGGTGACCACCAAGGCAACGTCATGCCATCACACCTATACTGAACCACTGTCAGGTGACCACCAAGGCAACGTCATGCCCTCACACCTATACTGAACCACTGTCAGGTGACCACCAAGGCAACGTCATGCCATCACACCTATACTGAACCACTGTCAGGTGACCACCAAGGCAACGTCATGCCATCACACCTATACTGAACCACTGTCAGGTGACCACCAAGGCAACGTCATGCCATCACACCTACACTGAACCACTGTCAGGTGACCACCAAGGCAACGTCATGCCCTCACACCTACACTGAACCACTGTCAGGTGACCACCAAGGCAACGTCATGCCCTCACACCTATACTGAACCACTGTCAGGTGACCACCAAGGCAACGTCATGCCCTCACACCTATACTGAACCACTGTCAGGTGACCACCAAGGCAACGTCATGCCCTCACACCTATACTGAACCACTGTCAGGTGACCACCAAGGCAACGTCATGCCCTCACACCTATACTGAACCACTGTCAGGTGACCACCAAGGCAACGTCATGCCCTCACACCTACACTGAACCACTGTCAGGTGACCACCAAGGCAACGTCATGCCCTCACACCTATACTGAACCACTGTCAGGTGACCACCAAGGCAACGTCATGCCCTCACACCTATACTGAACCACTGTCAGGTGACCACCAAGGCAACGTCATGCCACCACACCTACACTGAGCCACTGTCAGGTGACCACCAAGGCAACGTCATGCCCTCACACCTATACTGATGAAGATATGAAGACAGCACCAAAGGTTTTGTCAACCAGCTAACATATTCTCACAGGCATTTGTATTTTATGTAACATCAATGAAAGAATATTCTTAGTATTATGTAAATATCTACTATAACATATTATCATACAATTTTGTTTTGCTATTTCAGAGTGGTAGAAAATAAACGGAACAAAACTACCGACACATTCTTGGGACAACAGAAAACGAAGATTGATGACCAAACGTCAATAAGTTACACAGATTCAAAAATAAAGCTTATTCCAGGCATAAATAAATTATTCTCCATCCTTAATCCATTGCACAGTGAAGACCACATGAGGTGGCACATTCAGTTCTAGACTCCACTTATCATATAGCAGCAACACAAGTGATCTTACATTTCTGTTGAGATGGAATGTTTTAGGAAAATATAATTTACCAACACCCATTCCAACAATTCGTACTCACACTGTAGCGATTTTACAATACTGCAGTTGATTACCCTGTGTTTCTTTCAAACATGACATGACATGACATGACATGACATGACATGACATGACATGACATGACATGACATGACATGACATGACATGACATGACATGACATGACATGACATGGCAGGCTTGATTCAATTTCACAAATGCAGATGAGATGGTAAATATTTGGCTCGGTAATTCATGTTAACGAAATACCGTACTTGACCCTACGTGCATATACCGGTACAGGTAGATCTCACTCAATAACTCATATCAACAACATGTCGGAGTTGTGCTGATGACATGTCAAAGTTGACATGATGTCTAATGTTGTGTCGGACGCAGACGCAGTGTCATATATAAAGTATGTCATGGTATTTCAGCACATTTTAGACCTGCCAGCCCTACTGTCATGTTTTGTGAAATGTGTACGTACACCCCCTCTCAAACTGTTTATTGGACAAGGAGCTCCCTATAGGCCACCCATCTATAAAAAATGATGACACTCATTGAATGGTTGTACTGTCATTATTGTCTATGTAAATCTAAATATAACTCCAGTGTTTCCCTGCTATACGACGAACAAGGTCAGCCACTTCGCTGTTTTTCAGTGCCACCTTGCCCAAAATATGCTGAAATTACCATTCTTTAGCTATTTCTTACCATAAACATGTTTATATGCTGTTACCTTTTAGTTATGCATTGTTTCCTCTCCATATGCCAGGGAATAAGTTAAAACACCCTTCATAGTGCACCATTTTGAAGGTACTGGGTAGTCTTTAAAATAGTTCTAGGGGGGGTCACATCACGCCTTCGGTGATTGTCCTGCCCTCCCTCCACGGCCCCCTTCATTTTACTCAAGGAAACACTCAAGTCTGCAAAAGTAATCAAAAACAATAGACTGCTAGCTGGTTTTTTGTTGGAATGCAGTTTAAAATGGCCAAAACATGACTAAAGCTATTAACACTATATCTAACTGATATCAACAGTTTGACTACATAACTTATAAAAATATTCTTTACTGTTTACCCAAAAACCCTCCAACCCCCATGTTCCTCATATTTGTTCATAGACCCCAACCGAACATTTACCTAAGTTCACTGTCGGACACACTGAATCTGGACACGTCGACACAACATTAGACCCACTCAACTTGTTATTACTGATGACAAGGAAACTGGATTATCTGCAGATTAGCAGTACCCTGCTGAGCACCTTAAATCTGACACTAATCCCCAATGGATTAATGGTGTCAGGTGATGACACATGTCATTACACGCCACTCTGTCAACCACAGCTGTCACATTTCTGCATTGGTGAAATGACATCTGCAGCAGAGCATCATCCATAAGATCTCAGATTCCGTACCACATGGCGTATCAACAAGTTTGTGGAGAACTCTATCGCGGAGACCCAGATGAAGACCGGTTTCCCCTCCGACTCACTCACAATGTATCGCCCTTCACTTCGGCCCGTTGTGTCGACCATTTGTTTACGAAAACCCTGAGTTTGTTATCGTTTACCAAGTCACCGTTGCTCTGCATGAGGACATCATACAACGTTCTCACAGCGGCCAGTTGCTGCCTCTGTCGACGCAGCCTAATCTGCAGTCCTGCCAGATACTGATGCAACACGTCTGAGTGTACCCCAGCTAGCGCTGTGTCCCCAGGAGCGACACTGCCACCTCTGAGGTTCTGCAGATGTGCATTGACACTGACGACACGGCGTTGCAGCTGTTTGATGTGTGTGGCAACGTCGGCAATGCGTGCCGTCGCACTGTACAGGTTCATGTCGAAGCAGTGACGTGTACACAATGCCAGGCTGACGGACTGACGGACGGGTAGACTAGCGTAATGCTGCACAAATTCTATCAGATTCGGCAGACTCTTCTTGAAATGTTCCGGGAATGTCACGCTCTCCGACTTCCTGCAATACAGTTGTAGCCATTACTTGACATTTCTACATACCACAACAAACCGAGCGTGACATGACACATTGACCTGCTACATTGCATATTGAAAACTATTGATATATCACAAAATATATTTCAAATTCACAACAACAATGGTGGAAAGTTGAAACTCTTCCAGATTCTGAAGAAATACAACTGGTCAATCATCATGCATCAGGCACCCCACCCCCATTTTGGGTTCATATCTTGTCCAACCCATCACCTGAGATTCACCTCACATATCTACATACCGGATCACTGTAACAGCCATAACTCTCAATATCACCTTAGCAACTATCTCAATATGTATCGTGAGTGATGTCATATGTGTACATTTGTACTGTGTTACACTCTATTGCACAGGTAACATAAACGCATCTTGCCCTTTTTTGAAACTTGCATATATTTATAATTTAATAATTTGCTAGTTATCAGGTCTGTTGTTGTTGTTGAATAAAGTTTCTTTCATTCATTCATATCTGAACATTACACACGCGTATCAGATAGATATTGTGAATATTATAAAGTGCATTTTCACAAGCAATATACCCTCAACATAGTTTCTATAATATAAAGAACATTATACTAATAAAAATGTGAGGAACAAGAGAGCCTCAGCTTAACAGCCACCCGGAACCCCCAAAGTTGTGACTGGCCTTACCTGAAAGCGGGAAAGAACGTGATTGCGGGGTAGACATCCATAGTGAACTGCCACGCGAGGTCATTGCGGTCTGCATTGATCCTGCAACATCGAAACACTTTGTACAAAGTAAGTAACCATGTAAGGTCACCCAATGCATGTGTGCCTGCAGGGACAGACATATTCTACCCATGAACATGTCTCGTCAAACTGTCTTGTTAGTGTATACTAGTGTAACATTTTACTGTATATCCGTGATAAAAATTTGTGCAACAAAGAGTGAGGGAAAATGTATCTTCATTTTATCATCATTGGTACCGTAACGCAGCGTGCAAAACTCGACGGCTTTTTCCCCGACACATATCCTAAATCAGAATGTAACACCAGCCCCCTCCGTTTCAAATCTCGGAGTTAACTTTGACGAAAGCTTCAATTTCAAAGAGCACATATCAAAAACATGCCGTTGCTGTTTCTACCATATCCGTGATCTTCGTTGTATTCGCAGATTTTTATCACTTTCTGTTGCTAAAACCATACAGCTCTAGTAAGCAGCAGACTTGACTACTGCAATTCCCTCCTTTACAATACTGCGAACAAGGATATTGCAAGACTTCAACGTGTCCAGAACTGCTTGGCAAGGGTAGTTACCCGTTCTCCTCGTTTTTCTAGCTCGGTGCCGCTTCTAAAATCATTGCACTGGCTCCCTGTGCATTATCGCATTATTGCATTATTTTCAAGATTTGCACAATATCCTATCAAGCACTCGCATCTAAACAACCAACATATCTAAACTCAATGCTAACTCCAGCAAGGAATTCCAGAGAGCTACGCTCAACCAGTAGTAACCCACTTTACATTCCTCGGGTTAAGACAAAAGCTGGGACCCGAGCTTTCTCGGTTGCTGCACCAACTCTGTGGAATTCGCTTCCTGTCAGTGTCAAGTCGGAAGGTAATATAGTTTCCTTCCGCCGACGTCTAAAAACATATCTCTTTAATGCTGCCTATCCTCCTTAGCTTCCTAGAACCTTCGTCCATCCATCAACGACTCATGCACTGTTCTACGTTTACGCAATTGCTTAACCCCTTGGTTTTGTCACGCCACTGAGCTTGATTTTCGAGGATATTGGCGCATAAGAAGTTATTATTATTATTATTATAAAACGTTCATGGTGCAAGCAAATACATTTTTCATGTGTTCAATTCATTGTGTATGAAACAACAAATGTGATGAGTCATGATGGTTCAGATGCTAACATAGATTTTAGAGGATGGACAACATGTCAGTTTTACAAAACTGCTAGTGTCATTTGTGTGGGACAATTAGTTGCAAGGTTTAGGGTGGCTGAACTAACCCACATGAGGAATTGAAACATCACATGCAAATCAATCCAAAACAGGTATCAAAATATGTTATCCTAGATATTAAATAAAAATAGTATTATTTGAGCTGGTAGTAAATAGCTTTTCTACAACAAAAAACATGAAATCTAAAGCTTTTACCCTGCACATGTATTTTTTGCTTTTTTCATTTTAAAACAGTTCTAAATGTTGGAAAACTGATAAACTGCTTCAGTACTAATGACATGATTTGGGGTTCTCCACCAAGCAGTAACATACAAATGAAAGCAAAATTGCCTTCAACTACATTTCAACTTATCAATAATGAATAAGAATAATCATTCATTAAATGCATGTGAACGAATATACACATATTAACCACACATACAAGCGTAAATACATTTACCTGGCAAACACAATATTCTTGGCGGTACTGAAGTAGCGAGCCAGTGACAGATAGACGTGTGCAAAACTTGCACAGAACCCACACCAGGGGGCGTAGTAGAGCAGAACAACATCCTACAACAAGAA
The DNA here is from genome assembly GCA_025642075.2 of Ridgeia piscesae. Lineage (NCBI taxonomy): Eukaryota > Metazoa > Annelida > Polychaeta > Sabellida > Siboglinidae > Ridgeia > Ridgeia piscesae. The sequence goes on from JAODUO010001015.1 coordinate 14,450, forward strand.
ACGTCTCGTGCATCCTCAATGACACTTTCCGGTCCAGTGCTGTTGTATAATGATTTGAGGTAATAAAACCCAGGCACATAATAAAGATCTTATTGAAAAGCTGCTCTGGATATAAAGAAACTTATATGGTATGTTCATTGCTGTCTTTCATGTGGGCGAGTGTAATGGTTAACCGATGTGGATAGCCTGACCAACAAGCACAGGAACCGGGTTCTGAATCCTAGTACTGACCACTATGTCAAAACTTGGGCACATTTGGCCCCTTGTGCTGCCTGTCCTTTGGGAGGGCCATTATAAGTTGCCGGTCCCCTCTCCCTGCTACCAATGCCAGGTTATCTCCCAGACCCACACACAGAAGGGGAAAACTTGTCATGGACAAGCAGAGCGATAGTCTAATTCTAAAAAAAAAACAGGCATCAAATCACCAATCCTCGCACATCAGGGGTCGCTGCTGCTAATTACACCAGCAATAATAACAATAATTACCTGTAGATAAGTTTTACTGCACCTAAATCCTTAGACACCAAGCTCAGAGGAGAGCTGATACATAAGGTTTAATCAATCTCAGAGTCAATAAACAATTCCAGTTGTCAACAGATTGATGTCAGGGAGCTATGGAGGATAGGCAGGATTGTAAAGATATGTCTTAAGTTATGGCAGAATACAGCAATATTTTCAACTGATTTAACAGGCTATTACACAAAACAATTCAAGAAAATTGCGCAACCTGGCTGCCGCGACTGCGGAAAAAACTTGTAATAATAATAACATGCTGACACAAGAAGAAAGTATATTCCAGCGTAGGTGGAGTAAAACAACCACATAGCTATTGACTTTTGGGACAAGTAAATCAGAACTAAATGATCAAAGCTGGACAGGTTTTCTTATAGGAATAAGCAACGAATGTAAATATGATGGATGCTTACAGGAAAGTGCCTAGTAAGTAGTAGTATAGATCTTTAAAAAGATACAATATCAGACACGATGCCAATGCAAAGACTTTAGAAGCGGCATACCGCAGGAGGCCCGGAATGAACCCTTCGCAAAACTCTGCATTAAGCTCGACCACTGAAATCGCCCATGAGAAGTGTGGTTGGTCATGTGAATAAATGAAAGATATAATTTGGGATGATTTCAGCCACACACTGCTTCTGTTACACTAGGTTTTGGATGTAGAAGGAAATATTGAATACACAAAACTGTTCAACTGTTTGTGCGATTTGGCAGATGGGTCATTATAGCTGAATTCCCAAAAACTGTTTATCTGTTAAAATTGGAGCAGGTACTGGGCTGGGTTTGCACAGAAGACAGCCCTGGCTTGTGATGATGGACACAGAAATGGAAACAGACATGTCGTGGACTCATTCAGTGACAATCTCATTCGCAAAAACCGTAAGACAGAATCATCAACAAGATACTGTTGGTTGTATAAAGGAAAGTGAAGCTGGTGTGTCCTGTGGGTGTTTAGACGTTAACGTACCACATCTTGCTGCATTACAACTTCCTGGAAGGAGTCCCTGGTCACCTCCTGCACACAGACGCTAGGATGGCCACAGTGTCGAGTCTCAGACCCGGAAACTGTGGAGCGACGGAACCAAGGCAACTCTGACTTGGTGAAGTTCTCAACGAACTTAGCTGTAACAGCAAATTAATTATGCCTGAAAAAGAACACTATACATTTTCGTTACTCAACCTCCCAAGAATGTGTGCTGTATCACCGTACAGTGAATCATCATAGATAAAAATACTGTAAACATTTTAAAGAAGTATGTTGTGTTTTAAATTACTTTAGGAAAGTTCAATAGAAAAACGCTTCTTGGGTTTATGCGTTTGGTCGCTATGCTGAGTAGAGTACCCGGTACGCTAAATGCAATATTTGAAACCTTATTGGGAAAGCATAGTCACTTTGATACTACTTGATACACTTTTCTAAAATGATTGCATCATAGATTTGATCACTTGATATGAGCTATGAACAACAGAGAGAGAGAGAGAGAGAAATTGAATTGTTATCAAACTGAACTGAGTTTATAAGATATACTGCAGAGTCTGCAGTATGCTTCAAATCAGACAACATTGGTGTCTGTGATAATTGATCAGGTAGTAGCCATACCCCAAAATTTCATTTGTCATTCTAGAACAAGACATTCCCAATAGTGTCTCTATCTGAATCTGTACTTTGATATTTTGATTTAATAAGCAATTATTATTTTTTATTATGGATGTACCTAAATTAGAACAATGTTACTCATCAATAAGCTGAACCTAGAGAAATGAAATTTGATAGTTGGAATGCTTTTTAATTAATATATCTACCTCGTTATCGTTATATAAAACGAGTCTTAAAGTTTAACTGATACCCTATATAAGTACAAATAAATATTATCTGAAAGAAAATTATGGCACAGTTGACCTATTGGCAGAAATGCCCATACACAGACACATATACCAGTACAGGTAGTAGTACATACCTTAGAGTTAACTTCGTATATAACTAAAAGGCGTGTCACTCACCTATGTTCACTTTACTAACATCTTCTAAAAGGTACTGAGCTTCATTCTGGAAACAGATCACAAGTATGTTTGATAAAACAATAAGATAACGGTAGCCAAATTGATACCAACATCTTTCATGCCAGCCTAATTAAAATATATATCAGAATCCGAACTACCTCCAAAACCAGATTCCACAAAGCCATAAAACAACAACATCTGCCTCATCCAGAAAGAGAGGAGATCAATGAACATGGTTTGTTGACAAGGAGAGCCCAAATCAGATGAGGATTCCACTACATATCTGAAAGTTGATTCTGTAGTTAAATGTTTTGCTCATCCATGAATGATTTTGAAAACATCAAACCTGTCTAGCTTCCACTATGAGAGGATAACTAAGAATGTAGAAGGGCCATTTTTTTATTTTGTTGAAACAGGTAAAATCATGACTAATCCCCATTAAAGTTTTGTTTTCCTTTTTTAACAAAATGCGGTATATAATTACTTATAGTCAACCAGCACTGCCTTGCCACAAAGAGTGAAAGTGGGTGCTGTATTAAAAAATGTATTTAAATTTTGATGACGAAAAACAAAAATGCCTTTTTCTCAAAACCTTGAAAACGAATGTATAAATTATATTTCACTTTGAAACCCCTTATATACCGTGACATAAGATTGTACAAAAACTGCACACTGTGAAATCAAGTCGATTGGTTTAATGATTTTAACAAAACCCTTTACTGCTTAATTAACTAAGTCAAGTGTGTGTATATATCAGTTCTGAACATCAACTTACACAACAAGTGGTGAACTGAACCTGCTGTGGAAACAGCTTTAAATAAAAAAGATGTTTGGGTTCATATCCACACCCAATTCAATTACAAAAGGTAGTCCTATTCTCTAGTTTTGAACATGTTGGTATTACACATGTGAACACAATGCTATGAAGAAACTTACCAGTTTATCAAAAATCACAGCTATCGGCTTCTGGTTTGGTTGTGACTTGATGCCAGACTTCTCCAGAAACATGTAGCTGCGTCTTATATCCATGGCATAAAAATTAAGCGTCCTATTGCGTGCCGAGCGACACCGCAAACCATTTATCGGAGCCATTTGTGAGTTGTCATTGCTAAAACTGAAGTCACTAGGTGGCATTACAGGAAGCCACCCAAACGTCTGTCTGAGATCGAGCTTTCGGCATAGTCTGTGCTGCCATCTGGTGGCGTTTTCTCTTATTACATAAGCACTGCTGTCTTTCACTGATGGAAACGCGTTGTGAGAGTCGCCGCTCGAGTTTGACCCACAGCAGAAGCTGACAAACTCGCCGGGTTTGTATGTTGGCATCGACTCGCCGCAAACGCGACACGGCGACTGTAGTGTCGAGCGGACGGCGCTCCATGTCGGTTGCCACGACAACGCGTCCGCCGCGAGACTGACGCAGTAGTGACTGCTCAGTGGCTGATTGCGTTGGTAGTTGAAGCAGATGTCGCATGAGTTGAATCGACTCGCACTGCCCACACACACTGCCTCGCAGCAGTGCTTGCCACGCACTGCCGAGTCCTGCACCGTCCATGTGGTCAGTGGCTTCAGCCGCCTACACGTGTCGGTCAGGTGGACATGGCCAGAGAAAGACCGCCACCGTAGGTATACAGACGTCTTGATGAGGTTGTTCAGTCTCGTCGTGTTCTCGCAGTTGTTGTAGTCGAGGGCAACTTCTCGCAGCTGGCGACAACAATGGATTAAGGTCAAGTAACAAAAAATAAGAGAAGTTATCAATATAGTGTGACATACAGCTGCTAGGACAGCTCAACTCACTTTACAATTTACCCCCTGGCAGACCTGTTCAACCAAACTTCTGAAGATGTGAAGGGATAAACATTTCTTTAGTGACTAACATAACATGTGTTTAAACGCATTTAAAATAAACACTTATTTTAAATAAAAGCATTTAAAATAAAAACCGAGAAAAAACATAAACGTGTTACCATGTTTTTAAGCTGGTTGCTGGGGCTAAGTGGCAGGTCTGGTGTGAACAGAATCATTGCTGGACCTTTGTTGATCTCGCTGGACAACGCGAGAGTTTTCACCCCCCTTGGCAGCATCCATTTGACCAGCGGCTGGAAGTCACATGAACACGACATGTCACCAGACATGGGGTAAACTACAGTGAAATGTATTTAAATACAAACACCCTTGAGGCATTCAAATAAAAAATACTTCTAAAACCACCTGTATTTAAAAAATACTTTTCACTTTCAGGATATATTACTATATAGGTAAAAGAAAAGAAAATGATATATAGAGAGTTCGAGACATCTAGTTTATTGCCATTAGTGTGAACATGGAAGGGGTCCTGCCTAGTATTTGGAATGTCATGGCTATTGTTCACTTGGAGTGCAATTTATTAATAACCACGCCCTATGTATTAATTAGTTCCTAAAAATCAAATACAAATAACAGCCATGAAAAAACCCTCCCTTCCTCCAACGTCGAAATAAACCAAAAACTGTAATACCTTGCAATAAGAATTGTGAATTATTTACTATGTAACTCTATTAAAGACATGGGATCACATGATTCTAGTTATACATGTAAGTGAAATACTTAACTGGAGATCAACATATCAAACGTTTATGATCTCGTTATATGACTTGGTAGTAGCAGAAATATACATTCTCACTACAGTCATGATAACATAATAGTCATATTATCCACATATTGCTGTACCCACTGTGGCACTGTATGGTACAATGACATACACACAAGTGGAGGTGACTAAAAAGAGGATGGAAAATGCTGTTGATAGAGAACAAAACAAAGGATTAATTCAATGCAATGTAGTAGCAAATACGAACTACCAGGGTAGTCAGCCTTCGCCCCTTCAGTGCCAAAATACACATTCTTTATTACTGTATATATATATATATATATATATATATATATATATATATATATATATATATATATATATATTATACATAATAGCTATATATATATATATAGAAGTGACATGTATATATATATATATATATATATATATATATATATATATATATATATATATATATATATATATATATATATATATAATACAGAAAATGTGAAGTCATTGTGATTCCATTTAAGCACATTCATAGTACAAGGACTCTTTATAGCAGGCATCCCCACACACATAGTTGAGACAAACAGCTGTACTCACCTGTTGTACAACTGAGAAAACCCACCGCAAGAGCCCAGAGCAGTTGAATGTCTGTGGGGTAGGGAAGCGCTACAACAAACCACCAGACGTTCCCGTCATACACAGGGACTGGGACCACAGAGGGCAATAACTTGGATGTTCGTGGACACATTTCATATGTTCATACAATACAAGACATCAGTCGAATGAATTAAGAACATGAGACACTTGCCACTGTATCACATTGTTAACACAGGGACCGAACCAAAGGCACCCTCTTTGGGTCACCACTGCCAATTGAGGGAGCGAACCAAAGGCACCCTCTTTGGGTCACCACTGTCAATTGAGGGACCAAACCAAAGGCACTCTCTTTGGGTCACCACTGTCAATTGAGGGAGCGAACCAAAGGCACTCTCTTAGGGTCACCACTGTCAATTGAGGGAGCGAACCAAAGGCACTCTCTTTGGGTCACCACTGTCAATTGAGGGACCAAACCAAAGGCACTCTCTTAGGGTCACCACTGTCAATTGAGGGAGCGAACCAAAGGCACTCTCTTTGGGTCACCACTGTCAATTGAGGGACCAAACCAAAGGCACTCTCTTAGGGTCCCCACTGTCAATTGAGGGAGCGAACCAAAGGCACCCTCTTTGGGTCACCACTGTCAATTGAGGGACCAAACCAAAGGCACTCTCTTTGGGTCACCACTGTCAATTGAGGGACCAAACCAAAGGCACTCTCTTAGGGTCACCACTGTCAATTGAGGGAGCAAACCAAAGGCACTCTCTTAGGGTCCCCACTGTCAATTGAGGGACCGAACCAAAGGCATTCTCTTTGGGTCACCACTGTCAATTGAGGGACCGAACCAAAGGCACTCTCTTTGGGTCACCACTGTCAATTGAGGGACCAAACCAAAGGCACTCTCTTTGGGTCACCACTGTCAATTGAGGGACCAAACCAAAGGCACCCTCTTTGGGTCACCACTGTCAATTGAGGGACCAAACCAAAGGCACTCTCTTAGGGTCCCCACTGTCAATTGAGGGAGCGAACCAAAGGCACCCTCTTTGGGTCACCACTGTCAATTGAGGGACCAAACCAAAGGCACTCTCTTTGGGTCACCACTGTCAATTGAGGGAGCGAACCAAAGGCACCCTCTTTGGGTCACCACTGTCAATTGAGGGACCAAACCAAAGGCACTCTCTTAGGGTCCCCACTGTCAATTGAGGGACCGAACCAAAGGCACTCTCTTTGGGTCACCACTGTCAATTGAGGGACCAAACCAAAGGCACTCTCTTAGGGTCACCACTGTCAATTGAGGGAGCGAACCAAAGGCACTCTCTTTGGGTCACCACTGTCAATTGAGGGACCAAACCAAAGGCACTCTCTTGGGTCACCCCCTGTCAATTGAGGGAGCGAACCAAAGGCACCCTCTTTGGGTCACCACTGTCAATTGAGGGACCAAACCAAAGGCACTCTCTTTGGGTCACCACTGTCAATTGAGGGAGCGAACCAAAGGCACCCTCTTTGGGTCACCACTGTCAATTGAGGGACCAAACCAAAGGCACTCTCTTAGGGTCCCCACTGTCAATTGAGGGACCGAACCAAAGGCACTCTCTTTGGGTCACCACTGTCAATTGAGGGACCAAACCAAAGGCACTCTCTTAGGGTCACCACTGTCAATTGAGGGACCGAACCAAAGGCACTCTCTTTGGGTCACCACTGTCAATTGAGGGACCGAACCAAAGGCACTCTCTTGGGGTCACCACTGTCAATTGAGGAACAAAACCAAAGGCACTCTCTTTGGGTCACCACTGTCAATTGAGGGACCGAACCAAAGGCACTCTCTTTGGGTCACCACTGTCAATTGAGGGACCGAACCAAAGGCACTCTCTTTGGGTCACCACTGTCAATTGAGGGACCAAACCAAAGGCACTCTCTTTGGGTCACCACTGTCAATTGAGGGACCAAACCAAAGGCACTCTCTTTGGGTCACCACTGTCAATTTAGGGACCGAACCAAATGCACTCTCAATGACACTCACCTCTGTGCAATCAAGGGACAAAACCAAAAGCACTCTCTGTGACACTCACCTCTGTGCCATTGAGGGACAAAACCAAAAGCACTCTCAATGACACTCACCACTGTGCCATTGAGGGACAAAACCAAAAGCACTCTCAATGACACTCACCACTGTGCCATTGAGGGACAAAACCAAAAGCACTCTCTGTGACACTCACCACTGTGCCATTGAGGGAGCGAACCAAAAGCACTCTCTGTGACTCACGCATCTCAAATTCTGCAGCAAGTTTTCGTTCGGTGACAATCGCGACCTTGACCTTGTTACGTGGCTCTGCAAGCAACAAGCAGCAATTTTAACAATGGCCAATAAATGTTTTCTCAATAGATTTCCAGTATTTCAGGTGTATTGCAAGTTTGCAACTGTTCAACAACTATTTATTGTAAAGATGTTTTGTTGTTTCCTATAAATATGCAGAAGAAATGATTCTGATTACACGAAAAGTAACCACAATCGATTATGCCACTGTTATTTTGGAAATGTAACCAAGTACAATTATAATTACTAGGCTATTCTGACAAATGTAATTGAGTACTTGTGTGATTGCTAATTAAAATGATTATTGGTTATACACAATTCCTCCGACACGTGGACATGACGATTATTTCACTAACATTCTTATCAGCTCATAATTCTTATTTTACTCTTTATAAAACTGATTCAATGTTAAATGATGAAAGCTGTTAACATCAGGATGCACCACGAGGACATTTTTCAAAGGTATATCACCGAAATGGAGTCTTCATGACACAGTAGCAGCTTTCTGCCGTTTAAAAACACACTTCACGTTTAAAAACCCATTTGCTTTAATGATGGGTTTTTCCTTATGAGCTCATAATCTTAGCAAGGTGGAACATTGACCAGGGCCATGTGCTGTCTCCTCTAGAGCCGTCCTACCTGCCTCGATGACTCTCATTGCTGCGTAGTAGAACTGCTGGAAGCCTGGAGGCTGGGGGGAGGAACTCATGTCAAAATATCCTATTATGGAGTTCTGAAACCACATCGGATATGCCAGTTAGTGTTATAGGCCATTTACTTTTCACAAACACAACAGACAAACAGAACAGCTATGATCAGTGTCAGAGTGAGTTATTTAGTCATAATCTAACATTGATGAATCACTGCTGCATTTAGATGCAACACTGACAGTGCACTGGTATTTCTGTCTTCATAGGGCCATATGTTCCTTGGAATTATGTGTGCTTGGTATTTGGGGACCTGTATAACAACATGGCAATTTTTTTAACCATTGAGCTTCTAAATTTCTTTCTGCTCATTGCAACATATCTGGGCATTATGTTATAATAAACACACTCAACAATTTAACTTATATAAGGAGATTTTACAGTAAAAATTCATAGAAAACACCTCTTTAATCTATAGGGAATCCATTATTGATATCAGGACTGGACAGCATGTGTGCACTCTCTTGACAATCATGTCACATTTGTCAAGTCTTGCAGCTACTAGTCTTGGGGACCCATACTGGTTCGCTTAACCGTCTGTTTCAGATATCATGGGGAGGGGTTGAGCCAGTATAAAATACCACCATGAGGTATACATTGTTTGAACTTTGCAGAACACGTGCAACATCTACTCACATCAGAGTTGCCGAGGAACATGGCAAGTTCGTTGGTGGAGCGCAGGTGCGTGTAGGGCCGGAGCAGCTGCTCCACGAAGTGCACCAGATGCTCGGCTGTCAACACACCTGTAACACACATACCTGTAGAGTGGGACATATGTATAGTGACACACACCTACGTAGTAACACCCACACTTCTACAGTGACAAACACCTGTATAGTGCCTGACACACTTGTATAGTGACACACGCATGTATAATGACATACACACATGTAGTGACATACACACATCTGTATAGTTACACACACACATGTAGTGCATACATACATCTGTATATATATTATAAGAAGTTCACTTACTTTTGAACATTGTTTGTGAAACTATGCTCCAAAGTAAATAAATTTCTTACAAAATAACCAAATCCTATATTCCATATAACACAGTAAACACACATGTACAGTTACACACCCATATAGTGTCGTACACAGTACACACACATATGCAACTACTATTGTTTTTAGTCTTGATAAATATTTTTAAATAATTGTTTATCGAGAATATAATACAGGCAACGTAAAACAGTGTATCTTAGAAATCTCATTTTGTGAAGTGTCTGCACTCGACCCAACATCAACACAGTACATACCTTTGTAGCGGAACTCTCTAAGCGTTGTATGATAGAACGAGATGACCGGGTACCGAACAAAACGAGACTTGCGCCTGCATTCACTGGTGGGGTGCCAGCAATTAACTGCTACAAACGTCACCTACAGCATACATGCAACAGTACTTATCAGGTAATCATGTGTGCAGGTAGTCATCTCTCCTAAAACACACTGTATAATTACTGGCAGAAATATACAATCCCTAGATACCACTTCCTGGATGAATGTTTTCCCCAGTATTTATTCCATATGTTTGTCAAATATTATATACTATGATTACCATTAGTTAACTTAAGTTACATGTTTTATGTAATTGTTCCAATCTAGTTAAACCTTCTTCTGATTAGTGTGCAAAAGTGTGAACATTCGCATAAAACAAACATCATGGCTTCACCTGATTGAAATCAGTACCCGGTAACAACCCTTAAACTTGAACAAAATTGAATTAGTACTTTTCTATCTACAGTTCATATATAAAACTCTGAAAAATTGACACCCGAGATGCAAATGAACCTGAAGAAAGAGACCAACATACACAGTGACTTACACACATACTAACTCAAATAGGCTGTCCCTGGAGAGAGATGAGACACTCACCTCATCCTTCATGTACTCTGCTGCATGCACAAACTCGTCATGAAAACGTTTTGATGCAGAACACCAGGGGGCGTAGTACATGACGACGAGAACTTCCTCATCCGCAACAATCTCCAGCACATCGTTGACATTGCCGTAGGGGAAGTCGAGGACAACCGACGACGTGGGGAAGAAAGAACGTGGCGGGGGCTGTGATGTGTACACCTGATCAGGACTACTGGAAGTGAGAATAAATAGTATTCAGAATATGAATGCATTCAGTTTCGGCAATTACAAAGTATGCATCTCTATCATAACTGTGGATCATAACCTATCACAACCATAGCTTTATGTAGAGACCCGTCCAAATTAACAAATATGGACAGGTAGATATATGGTGGATGGGTTATGGATGAAGCAGCAAAACAATTAAAAATAAAACGTCTTCCAAAACCATAGATATTGTTAGTTATGCCTTGAAAGTGAGTGAAAATGCTGTCATATGTGTGTTTGTATTGTAGTGACTAGTCCATTTCAGGTCATCAGACACATTTAAAGTTTGTAAACTGGCTTAACAGTTAACATCCAAGTGCCACCAAAACATGTGTGACTGGCAATAATTTTATCCTGCATAAAGCCCTGGGAATAACTGACCTAGTTAGTTGATAAACATGCACCAAATTTTAATAACCTAAAATAACAAAACCGGGCCAAGTGGACACGAAGTCGGAAGAAGTACAATGTCATGTTGTCAACAACAATGAAAACACTATAATGTCCCAAGGGAGGATTCATGTGGATTGTCAGTCTATCAGACTGGTAAACAAATATAAAATAAATGTCCACACAATATAAAAGAATGTAAAATACACATGTACCACTGCATACTCCATACGCACACATGCTTTGTAATTGTAAGAAATTGTACAGCCTGACATGGTGATGCTAATTAAATTGCTGGGATTTTTTCATATGCTCCATTGTGAATCTTGAATATTTTGTGGAATTACCAATATGTAAGCATAATGACCGATGACATTAGTTCTTTTTCTTCTTCCAGTAACCCAATAACATCAATTATGACGACTTCATGGATAGTGTGCGCATGTTCAAGTGTTGATTAAAAATAATGGTGATGTTTATAGAAATTATAAATTATATATAAAAAAGTTCATGTTAAAAACAGCAGACACAATACGTTAAGCCTTAAGATCTGTCACAGCCATATGCAGTGCTGTCACGCTCAATGCACTGCTTGAAAGTCTCTATGGAAGGAGCATTTATTGTTTGGACTGTGAGTTTCTTCCAGGGTTCTATTGTGCTTATGAAGAAAGAATGCTTATAGGCTTGTAGCCGGGAAGGTTGAACCATGAGTAGTAAGGGGTGCCCTCTACGCCCAGTGGCTAGATATTCTGTGACACAATGGGTATGCGCTGGCTGTTTTTTATACATCATAGTGAGCCTAGCTGTGTGTCTGCGGTGTTCTAAGGACTGCCATTTAAATTTTTTCAAAATTTCAGTCCGGCTACTGTGGCACCGCCAGTCACTCTGTACGTATATGGGTGCTCGCCTCTGCACCATTTTGAGTTTGTTTATATTTTGTTTGGTGGTTGGGTCCCAGACAATGGAGGCATATTCTAGTGTAGGTCTGACATAGGTTTAGTAGCAGTTTGCCTTGACTGGTCTTGGGCAGTTGCTGGTGTTGCGTCTAAGAAAGGCGATGGTGCTATTTGCTTTCTTTGTGATTGCATCTACATACATGGTGGTTCCCGGACAGTTTGCTATTAATGTTTACGCCTAAGTGTTTTGCGGTGTTGTGTAGGCGTTCTCCCTGATTGGTTGCCCTTTGTCTAGCTTTCTTGTGCTTCGATGTTTGCTTTGAGTCAGATGGGGTGTTTTGCTGAAGGGAGGCCTGGAATAGGAGAGTTACAGCAGGCGACAGCTCGGCTGCTGCTTCTTTCAATATTCTGGTGGGGATTTCATCAGGTCCTGTTGCTTTATGTGGGTTTAGTCCACCTAGGAGTTTGTAAACTCCGTTGACAGTGATATTGATGTCTGCAGTATTGTTGGATATGGGCTGGGTCCTAATTTGGGTAGAGGGTTATCAGGTTCTGTTGTGAATACTGATGAGAATTGGTAATTTAAAATATCAGCTTGGGTTTTACTGTCACTGTATGTCTGGGCATGTTTCTTCAGGGGGGATACTCCAACCATATCATTGCGTTTTGATTTGACATAGATCCAAAATAATTTCTTAGCACAGGATCCTGCATCAGTGATTAAGTTGTTTACATATTGGTCGTGTGCTTGTCTGCAAGACCGCTGGAGTTCGCTTCTCAGACTGCGGTACCTTTCCCATTTCTGGGTTAGTTTTGCATGCTTATACGCCCACTGTTTTTCTTTTGCTAGTCGTTTGATGTTTGTGTTTACCCAGGGTTGGTTGTGTCTCGTTGAAGTCAACTTGTGTGGGCCATGTTTATTCACTAGGGATTTTAGGCCGGCTTTGAGTGACTGCCATATCTCTTCCACAGGAGAATCAGTTGAAAATGTGTGTAGGATTGATGATGTTAGTCTGGTGGCTTCTGCCTTTATTTCTGTTAAGTTTGATTTTGACATTACTTAGAAACCTCTGCCCCGATCAATCACTGGTCATGTTGTGATAAGACAATTGTCACAATAGTAGGGGCGACGTGAAAAGAACTAATAAATTATACAGGGTAATTTACTTGCCAGCTGTTCCATTGTCACCAATGCACTATATCAATATGTATGAAATATTAATCAGGTAATGTTGTCTTCAATAATTCACCGGCATAAATTCATAATACAAATATCCGTTTCTTGGCGATGTCATGGTTATATTGTGTTAATAATACCATATGGCATGCATAATACTGTATGTCTTGTTTGAAAATAACTGTCTTTAAAGGATTAGCACGCTTAAATATTGGCATTAATTAAGTTGGATTAATTAATCTGTATACCGCATTATCGCCCATTTCGCATTTACATCTGTCAGTGTCAATTTGTTGCTACGGTGTTGTCCCGTTATGCTCACCTTTTAGTGTATCTGGATAGAAATGTCAATGCGATGGCAAACGACATCAAACATATCTCTGGATGTTTCACCATTATTCTCATCAGTCTCCTGACACCGCCCCTTTTGTCAGTTTTGGTCCGTTTGTTGGACTTCGTTGCTTCCTTGCCGTCCACGTCGGCGGCTGTCGCCATGAGATTTCGCCACGTCAAGCCTCGAAATCGCGCATTGCGGAGAGATAATCTTCTACACTAATCGAAGAGTACTGTTTTCGAATATGACCATGAATGACCCGAGGTCGAAATATACATAATTAAAACCCAGCTAAAAACTAGATGCGAAATCAGACAGTTGCTGCTGAAGTCAACATTTCAGCGCCACCAAGCGGTGCAGCAGGACAACACTTATGATGTACCGCCTTCTGCCGGATTAAAAAGGGGTAAACTACTCTGTCTACGCGAGGCCTATAGTAGTATAAACATTCATCCTTTATTACTTAATAATTAAAAATTATTACAGTCTATCACAGATAGTGACGTTTGGGACAGCGCCGAATTGAGTTCCTCCATACGTTTTCGAATCTCTCGCTGGTGCCCCAATTGTATCATTCGCTCCTCATCTCAACGTCTGCGGGTCTTCTAGCTGGGGTTACCATGTTTCAGGCGTCTTTTGGATCTCAATGTCCCCTATATAGCTAGCCATGCATATACATAGGGATATAGTGCTTGCGGGTTTGATGACTGATTTATCATCTTTCCGTGGCACATGGCCAATTCAGTTCCAGCATCGTTTGGTGATGACAGTAATTAAGTATAATCTTCCTAATTGGTTTCTGGTAGAGCTTATAGCTTGTTTGAGATTATTTTCGAGCTAGAATATGTTTCGATTCTCCGGAGACTTGTCTGGATATGTCGTGCTCTAGTCATACACCAGCAATGTGATCCATAAAGAGGACTAGCATGCAACTCTGTCAGATTATTTACATCGCACGCGGTATTTGGTTGACTTCCATACAGGTTTCATTCTCATTGTTCAGTCGATCCGCTCATGACAGTTAGGGTGACAAGAGAGCGACGTCATTTGTGACGTCTGTGCTATCTAGAATGGAGAAGAGTATAGTATTCATTCAATAATGTTGATGAATTTAAGATGACCGACGTACATTATGCCTGACTCACTTCATAAATAAACACTAGTCACTTATTTTGGTCAATGATATAGGCCCTGATGAAGTTTCAATAGAAATTCCGAATTATTGAAAATTTGAAGAGGAATCTCATATTCACTCAATACTCGCCGTAAACTTCCACGTACGTGTACGCTAACAATGTTTTCAAAGTCAAGTTGAGACATATGCATGCAACTGTCTCTGCCACTTTGACCACTGTCCATTACTGTCTGCATCTCCTGCGGAATCCAGCTTGTATTTATCTCAGAGTTTCACCAAGAGCATATTTGGTTATACAAACAAGCTAAGCCATAATACACCCTGGTATATGGCCTGGTTAAACAACAAGAAATGTGTATAAGGGAAAGTACAGTTTGTTTGATGGGGGAAATGTACGAAAATTATACCCAACATGTATTTTTGTCAATATGTGTGTGTGTGTGTGTGTGTGTGTGTGTGTGTGTGTGTGTGTGTGTGTGTGTGTGTGTGTGTGTGTGTGTGTGTGTGTGTGTGTGTGTGTGTGTGTGTGTGTGTGTGTGTGTGTGTGTGTGTGTGTGTGTGTGTGTGTGTGTGTGTGTGTGTGTGTGTGTGTGTGTGTGTGTGTGTGTGTGTGTGTGTGTGTGTGTGTGTGTGTGTGTGTGTGTGTGTGTGTGTGTGTGTGTGTGTGTGTGTGTGTGTGTGTGTGTGTGTGTATGAGTATGTATGTATGTTTGTGTGTGTGTATGTATGTATATTTGTATGTATGCATGAATGTATGTCTGTATGTGTTTATATATGTATGTATACGTGTATGAATGTAAATAATTTTGTTTTTAGCACAACCAAGAATGTTAACCTGTTGGCCCGCGGGGACTAAGTACTAGCCTTAACGTGTTACTCATCCCCAAGAATAACGAGAACAATTTGTTGTATGTTCTTATATAAGACGAATGCAGTCCAGCCTCTTGGCATAATCTAGATTCATTATTCTGCAACGTATGGGTTTCTCTTAATCAGAAATTAGAACCACGTATTTCAACAATGGCATATTTTCAATAAAGCGTCAAATAAGTTGTTTTTGATAATACAATGTCATTTCGCGCACCTAATCGGATGCACTCGGTTTATGCTGCATCGCGTTCAAAATCATCGTCGTGAGATAAAACACAACGCATTCCCTGAACAAATGCCTGCTAATCAACTTTCCTTTGTGGTAAGTTTGAACAGTTGATTACATTTCATCCGATGAAATTACTTTTGATTGGAATCATAGTATTATCATACGGTTGTACACCGCCGTCACCAATATTGCGCGCTGTAGTCACGTGGTCTGCGTTCGTCGTGAAAATTATTTTATAATTTGTTTTTGAGACAAATGACGTTGTTATAAGTAGATATACGCCCTTCCCCCAGAGCGACCGATATACCTTACTGAAGATATTGAATATATTGTTCATGGCTCCAAGAATGGTTTATTGTAGTATGATTTAACTTACTTTGGAGCATAATTGTCGATGATGAGTACGATGTTTCGACCCGTCAGCTACGGGCCTTGTTCACGTACTGGTGTCATGTGTGTTGGCTCAGATATCAGCGGGATAATTTGGTAGTAGCTAATTGCTACATGGAACAATTTGAGAAAGTAGCCATCTCTACAGCACCGCACCCCCATCATTGTGGCTACGATACGTGGACGACACATTCACCGTACTTCACGAATACGATGTGGAAGAGTTCACTGAACACATAAACAACATCGATCCACACATTAAATTCACCATCGAACCCGAGAAAGACAGCAATCTGCCCTTCCTGGATCTATACACCCATATTCTGGATGATGGATCCACGAAGATAACTATTTACCGGAAGCCGACACACACGGACCAGTACCTCAACTTCCAGTCACATCACCCTCTAACCCACAAACGTTCAGTTGTATGCACCCTCACCAACAGGGCACAGCAATATGTCACCACAGCTGAAGTCATGAATTCAGAACTGGCACACGTCCACAATGCCCTGAGAGCCAATGGATACCCAGAGTGGGTGCTTGCACCTCCACCATCCAGTGCAAAAAGACCACCTAGCACAAACAACAACCCACGAAGACCTATGCTGGGACTACTATACGTGGCAGGATTATCAGAACAGCTTGGCCGGATTTATAAGTCCAATAACATACACATGTACCTCAAGCCGGCGATGGTAGTACACCCCCCTAAAGACCAAGAAACCAAGAGAACACTCAGCCAGAGATTCCAAGAACATACAAACCTGGATAAACCAACAGGAGTAGGAGATCATTGCCGGGCCACAGGACACTCAGTGTCCATGAAGAACACTAAAGTATATAGAAAGTATATAGTATATAGTATATATAATATCATTTGGTTGTAGATGGCAGGCAGATGGTATCCCTGGTCTCTGTTCATGGTAGGGGCTCTCGTTTGATATATATATATATATATATATATATATATATATATATATATATATATATATATATATAATAATATATATATAATATTAATAATTATATATATATATATATATATATATATATATATATATATATAGGGCTTATATATATATATATATATATATATATATATAAATATTATATATATATATATACATATATATATATATATAATATATATATATATATATATATATCAAACAGAGAGCCCTACATGAACATATATATATATATATATATATATATAATATATATATATATATATATATATATATATGGGCTCTTTATATTATATATATATATATATATATATATATATATATATATATATATATATATATATAATATATATATATATATATATATATATATATATATATATATATATATATATATATATATATTATATATATATATCAAACAGAGAGCCCCTACCATGAACAGAGACCAGGGATACCATCTGCCTGCCATCTACAACCAAACTATCCCGCCGAAATCTAAGCCAACACACGTGACACCAGTACTTGAAAAAGGCCCGTAGCTGACGGGTCGAAATCGACAATTATGCTCCAAAGTAAGTTAAATCTTACTGAAGATGTATTTAATATGAGATCCAGCGATCATAACGCAGCAGAAACTCAGATGAGGCAAAACCGTACAATGGTGACTATAATAATTTTATTTACAGTGCCATCGTAATAAAATCTCGTGATATTGGTATTAAACAATGTAAAACTGCATTGTTGTGGTGCGTTAATGCCTTTTAAACGCGTTACGTTATTCCCGCGAAGAAAAAGCATTCTAACGACACGTCAA
>JAODUO010001015.1:37500-47500 GCA_025642075.2 Ridgeia piscesae
TCTGTAATAAGCCGTCAACGTCTTACTAGGAGTTCCGCGTGGCGTTCGACAAGGAGACCCGGCGGTCTGGCCGGTCGCGGCTGCTGCTCTCCGTCGCTGCGTCGGCGCTCAAGTCCGTCATCGACAAGGCATACGAGGTCAAAGAGATCGCAGCGTACGTACCTCGATCTGGTTACACGTCTAGAGGGGTCTCATTTCGTTTCATTCAACTTCTCGCGTAACTGTGCAAACGTGTAGAATTTTTTTATTACTATGTCAAATAAGATATGCTATCCGCTAACTAAGTTCCGAGGAAGAGTTTTCTTGTGCCGCCTAATATGAGACAAACCTTATCATTGTCCACACGCTCGCGTTTTTGCTGGTTTGTTTGCTGAACTTATTTGGTGCCAACGTGTGCAGTGCACTTTTTTTTATTTATTTATTATCGCCATTCCAATAGTGTTGTGCATACATCGTTTACAAATAATCTATAAAAGGAAAGTACCGTTTTTATATATATATATATATATATATATATATATATATATATATATATATATATATATATATATATCAAACTACCTCCTGCGTCTCTCATCGTGGCGTCCCCGTAGAATCAGTGTTCCTGTGGTGTGCCGCAGGTGCGTCGATTTCATCAACCTGAAGACGTTCAACTTCCACGAGAGCTCGGAGGGCAAGACGGGCATCAACGCGCCGCTGCACCACCGAGCGAGCGAGCCGACGAGAGACCAACGCCGCAACGTGGTGAGTTGGGCCGTCAGCGCGTCCTCCGACTTCGGGGGTGTTGAAAATGTAAAATAATTTCAGTAATGCAAAAGAAATTTGATGTGGGCCGGTGTGTGAAAGGACCATTTGGATTAATATATATCTTGGACAAAATTAGTTTAATACTTCAATGTGAACACAATACAATTTCAGCCGTAGGCCTACCGGTAAACGTTTGGGTAGATAAAAAATACAATTCACTGTTTTGATTGCACAAAACAGTTACAATTCACTGACGTTAAATGTGTTCTAATCATTTGTATCAATAGAAAGACTTGGCTTCCAG
This sequence comes from Ridgeia piscesae, assembly GCA_025642075.2. Classification (NCBI taxonomy): domain Eukaryota; kingdom Metazoa; phylum Annelida; class Polychaeta; order Sabellida; family Siboglinidae; genus Ridgeia; species Ridgeia piscesae. The sequence continues at coordinate 38,552 of JAODUO010001015.1, forward strand.
TATATATATATATATATATATATATATATATATATATATATATATATATATATATAATGATATATCCCCTGTAAATATTATGTTAGCGACTCCGTCTTTTGAAGACATATTTCAATGAATCAATATAAATTATTGGTCTTTCCATTTTTTTGATGAGGAGTGGTTGTCATTGTGTCATTGATCCTATTAATTTTCATTATTGGAATTTGTTATATTTACAATGTCCCTTAGTCACTCCTCCCCTGTTAAGGTGCGCCGATATAATGTTTACTCAGACACGTGTGTAAGAGCAAGACTCGGAACGCGATGTTCGGTGACCGTTCGGTGTTTGTGGACTGCACGTACTTGGGAAAGGTAGCCCCGGAATCAGCGTTATCATGGTGACTTCGAGAGGATCTGAAGGTGTCTGTGTCCCGACTCCCCTCCCGATCCCGGTCCCGCAGTTGCGCCACTCGAACCGACTGAGTGACGCCATCGGTACTGGGAATTAAGGGAGTCGAGGTGGGCCGGTCGCAGACCTCCTCCTCTGATATCTCGATATCCAACCGCGAACGGTGTCACAAGAAAAGCAATGTGTGTGGTCTAATTTTCGGTATCCGATTCTCTACGTAATGACAAGTCTCCATCGACGAATTATTGAGACACATGATAACAAACAACGTACATTCTTTCTCTACGTTTTTGGCAACAGCACGAGAAGAGAGGATTAATACTAATTAAAGCAATATGAAGAATTTCTAATAAAGGAATATCTTCCTAAATTACACGATTGGGCAGTATTGTCATCCAAACCAGCACAGAGCAAGTGGCACGTGGCCGTCAATTAGACGCCGTCCTACGAGCGACTCGGTGAATACGAATATTTTCGCACATATTCTCGAGATAAGAGTAGAAGTCACACGTACTCATCCAAACCCATAGCCAATAATTTTGCCAGTCTTGAATGGATAAAAATATGCCTTTCAGCGCATAAGCCATGCGCGTCAACCACAACCTTCGTTGGCTGGTTTAGTATTTCTTAACGACAAACCAATGTCATTTGAGTTATTCGTTTGATTAATATTGATCCATTTAGTTCGTGTTAGTACCAATTATGCTAATTGTATTCATTCATACCGTACACATAGAACCATTATTTAATGCCAGCTGCCGCGCTATAAAATTGACCGGTCTTACGAGTTGTGATTACCCGTCTTGGTAAGATATTTGCCCTCTGGAATACGGGTTGACTGGTATCTGGCTAAGTTTCTGATCGCACACTTACGTGGCGTACGTCTGACTGCCTGCAGGGCTGGGCGGCCAACTACTGGGCGAAGAAAGGCTGCCCACGACGTAAGATCATCATCGGCATGGCAACCTACGGCCACTCGTTCACGTTGGCGTCGGCCAGGGACCACGGCCTGAGTGCGCCGTCCAAGGGAGGCGGCAAGGGAGGCGTCTTCACGCGGGAGGCCGGTCTCTATGCCTTCTACGAGGTGAGCCACGGACACGTCGCGGTCTTGGTCGCGCAAACGGTAGTGGAACCTCGTTTAACTACCATCGCGACCCGACAGAATTGACTGAATCCATTGACGTTTGTTCGCGTGCATGCACATACACGCATACTCGCACGAACGCACGAAAACGCACACAAACGCATGCACACGCGCATGCACGCACTCGTGCGCACACATACACACACGCACACGCACACACACATTCAAAGTCACACACACGCACGCACGCACGCACGCACACACACACACACACACACACAACACACACACACACACACACACACACACACACACACACACACACACACACACACACACACACACACACAACACACACACACACACACACACACACACCATTCATCGCTGTCTTCATTGTCATCACTGTGATCTTCGTCGTCACTGTCGTCCTACTTAATAACCCTTGTCCTCCGTCGCTGTGTCTCGTCGTTCTGTCGTCGTGCCGTCATTGACACCCCGTCCTGTCGTCGTGCCGTCACTGACACCCCGTCCTGTCTCCTGCGACAGATCTGCAAGAGCTTCCTGTACGGCGGCGGCACAATGGTGTGGCACAAGGAGCACAAGGCTCCCTACATCTTCTCCGGCAACACATGGGTCGGCTACGACGACCGCTACAGTCTCCAGCTGAAGGTAGGTTGACGCCGTGTCTTGTGTCACGGGTAGACAGTAGACACCGCCGCTTGCTCTCACTCGGTTAAATGTATTCGAAATTGCAATTCAGACTGACGGCGAGTTTTGAGCGTCCCCGTACAGCAGGATAGACATTGGATTCTTGTTGTAAGGAATACATTTGGATTTGGTCCGATGTTTAAATCCAATGTTTCTTAATGTATCGGTCCACAGTTCAGATATGAAGGGGAATTTCAAGAGTTTTCGTTTTTCCGGAATCCAAGAGTGTTTCCACTGATATATATATATATATATATATATATATATATATATATATATATATATAAATACATATATACAATATGTACATATAATTAAAATAGTTCATTATATAGTATATGTATATGTATATGTATATGTATATGTATATGTATATGTATATGTATATGTATATGCATATGCATATGCATATGCATATGTATATGTATATGTATATATATATATATATATATATATATATATATATATAATATATATATATATATATATATATATATATATCAGAGCCGTAATGTAACGAAGTACATTTACTTCGTTACTTTACTTAAGTAGAAAAGTTTACTTTTTTGTGTCATGAAGTACATTTATGGAAGTACTTTTACTTGTAACGAAGTACAAATGTGTGTACTTTTCTAAATGTAACAAAGTACTCATAATTTCTCATAAAGCTCCTAAATAATTCCGCGAATGATCTGTGTCAGAAGCACGTGCAGCACTGTCTGCCGTCAGCATAGATTTATTTACAAATGTCAGATGGAACAACACATATAAATAACAAGTAAGCAGAGACAGACATGCTAAATGTCCGGATTTCGTTTGTTACTTGATGAATCCAGTGAGATATTTGCAATATGGGGTCTAGTCAGTTTCTATATATATATTTACATTAAAGTCTTTTAAAATAAATGTTGCAATTACACACGAAGGCATACTTATTATGAAAGGAATGTTGTAACCACTGATCGATCTAGACCTCCTTCGTCAAGTATCACAAATTAATAAATAATATAATATAATAGTTTATTTCACTCTGGGCAATCGTGGAGATTGATATGGGTACATAAAACATGCAAAGTATATTTGTTAAAATAGATTCAAATAATACATAATTTAAGACATTAGCGTAAATATAAATTATAATGTAGAAAATATACGATATGTATCTATAAAACTAATTAAACTAATTTAAGACATTAAAACACATTTTATGTTAAAATGTTACGCCGACAAGTCAATGTATTTGACTAAACTTATTAAAAAATAATAAATAGTTTAAAACATTAAAATAAATAGATCTACAAATAAATTAAGGCTTTACAATATTTTACACATATCCATATCAGCATGCACGAAAGTTTGTTAAGAGTCAATGTGAGTTCTTTTGGTTGAACAGACACCAGTTAATGAAACAGTTCTTGGTCCTGTTGGTTTTACTCTGGGTAAGGAGTATCGAGTACGGCATCGTGTATTGTGTGTTGTAGTCCTTGGTTTTCGTAGTAGTTTATGCAGTTTGTGCTGCGGCTGTTCGATTTGTGTGAAGAAATGTTTACATAAATGCGCACGTCTTTGTTTCAGAGAAGTCAGCTGTGCATTCGCTAATGCTTCGATATAGGGAGTGTTCGGATGATGTTCATAGCATGTCTTTGTACACCCTCCATATCACTTTGGAGACCCAATGTGAGTGAGGTCGACCATGCTGGACATGCGTATTCCAGAGTAGGCCGGACCACCGCTGTATATACCGTCAGAAGGTCTCCAGCGGGATGCCTGATCGTTTGAGTTGTAGCAGTAGAAACAGCCTCTTGCCTGCTTTTCGTGTTATTTCATCAACGTGTACGTCCCATGTCAGGTTGCTGGTGATGGTAATGCCAAGTTTCTTCGCCTCGGTTACTCGCTGAGTGTCTGTTCCGTCGATGCGTATGGTTGGGAAGTTTGTCCTTGTTTTAGATAAATCAATAACAAGCTCTTTTGTCTTACGTTTGTTGATTTTCATGTCATTTTGGATTGTCCACAGATACGCTGCATCGGCTGCTTCCTGGAGATTTGGCGCTTGGGAGTCTGATCCAGTATAAACGATGCACGTGTCATCAACATATTTGTAGGAGTCGCACTTTGTTTGTAGATCATTTATCATGAGGACGAAAAGTACGGGGCCTAGCTTTGTGCCTTGTGGCACTCCTCCATGGATGTAATTCCAGTCGGATTGTGTGTTGCACAGCTTAACTTGTTGGGTTCTTTCGGTAAGGAAACTGGCGATCCACTTCATTAAAATATTCGGGAGGCCAAAACTTGCAAGTTTTTGCAGAAGAATGTGATGATTGATTAGGTCAAATGCCTTAGAGAAGTCAAGCAATAGCATCCTGGCATGCTGTTTCGATGCATCTGTGCTTGTATAACACTGGTGTAACAGGTCAACGAGGGCATGTGTAGTGGATGACTTCTTAATGGAGCCGTATTGGTTTGGGTCAACTCTGTCTTGAACGATGTCCCAGACCCATTTAACAACAAACTCTTCCATTTGTTTACACAGCACAGCAGTCAAGGAGATTGGTCTAAGGTCTGTTTCGATATGTTCTGGCGGTTTCTTTTTCGGAAGGGGGCTGACGTATGCAGCACGCCAGATACGGGGAACATGCTCCTCTCGAAGTGAGCTGTTGTGGATTGCGGCAACTGGGCCGGCAAGCAATTCAGAGAACTCTTTAAGGACCCAGCTTGGGTCAGAGTCCGGGCCCGGTGCTTTACTCGTGTCTAGTTTGCGTAACTGCTTTTCCACCTTCTCAACTGGGATAACATATTTAGATGGCACACATGGTATTTCGAGCTGTAGGTAGTCATTGTCAGCACTCAGGGCAGGTAGGTGATCACTCACTGATTTAAAACGAAATTGTTTATTCGTTGGCTGAGTTCCAGAAGATTACCGTCACACACTTGATTGGCGAGGTGAAGCAAAGGGGGTCACTGCTAGTTTGTTGACATCCAAGCAGTTCTTTCATGCCCTTCCACCAATTGCGTGGATTGGATGTCTTTAATCCATTGATATGTTTATCATAGTATTTTTTCAATGACTTTCCTAGACGGTTTAACTTGTTTCTGTAAAGACGGTACAACGCTTGGTCACCTATCTTCCATGCATGTTGACGCCGACGAATTAGACTCGGAATCTGTCCGACACCCATGGTTTGTCTGTTGTGTGTCTTACCACTGTCTTTGTTGGGAAATGTTTATCCGTCAGTTCATTTATGTTGGACGTAAACATTTGCAGTTGCTCTTCGCATGATGGTAGATGGTAGAGGTCTTCCCATTTGATTTTCTTCAAGTCTGATGCAAACATGACTCGCTCATTTTGCCCCATTACCTTTGTTGTCACTATTTGTCGATGTCCAGAGATGAATTTTAGATCAACGAGTGGATCACAAATGACGTCGTTGTGATCTGCATTTCGGACAGGACAACTGGTGTCCATACAGTTTGTTTATATTGGTATAGATCTTATCCAAAGTAGCATCACCTCGTGTAGGAACAGTCACAATCCGCTTCAGCCAGGTTTTAAGTATCGTTCGGGTAGATGGTTGAAATCACCAGATAAGATGATGCCAGTGTGAGGGTGGCGTTGTAATATATAATCCAGGCTATGGCAAATGTGGTTTACCATAATGTTGTTATCCTCGTTAGGTGGATGATAGATCACTTCAACGTTTATGTGGGTAAACTGTCGTGGTAATTTGTATGGGCGAAGCGAAATCCACAGAGTTTCCATGTCGTTGTTACGTAGTTCTGTCCATTCCTTGAAAGGGATGTCATGTTTTACAAACCACATGACCCCTCCGCCACGTCTGTCGGCACGATCTTTTCTGATGTGGAAGTACCCAGGTACACAAATCGATTCGTCTGGTATGTGGTCCCTACCCCATGTCTCTGTTATTGTTGCTATATCAGCACTGTTTAGTTTCAGTATTTCTGACAGTTCTGTTATTTTTGGTACCACTGATCTTATGTTTGTGTTTACGACCACAGGCAGGTCCCATTTTCCACATGGGACTTGTATATTGTTGTTGCCCGGGAAGTAACTGGCGGCTTGGTCAACGTAGTCAGACGAGAAGTTGTAATGACTGGTATAGTCCTTTGCTTGTGGGCACCAGCACGGCAGCCCCGGTGGGTGGGTCGGTCGAGTGCCACCCCTGCATCACACACAGCTCTCCAGGCAGCATTGTCCAGACGGGTGTCGCTGCGTGGGCGTAAGCGATGTAAGCATTCTGCCGAGAATGTGGTCATGCGTGACGTGTACACAGTTATGGCAACAATGGTTGCGCATGACCGCATAAGCAGGTCAAATGTCACTCAGGTGCAGGCAGAAAATTTAGAAAGTCACCAATTCACGAATAGGCGTAAACACTTGCCGTGAGATGAAGTCTAGCGTAAACTCGGTGTCCTCTCATAAAATGATATGTAACATTTTAAAACCGTAAACTCTCTAAAACTGGTAGAAATGTACAAAGTTCTGGGAATCAGTAATCAGTGCAGCCAGCAAGGCGCGCCCAGTCACAAATGCCAAAATTCTTCACACGTCCAAGATGATAACAATTTTAAGAACCTTATAATAACGTATATATCTTCTTCTACTTATGAATACATGGCTGTTGTAGCCCTGTTAGTAATTAAACATAATGTAGACTATTTACAGCCTGTATGCAGTGCTGTTTGCACTGTAATACTTATATTTCACACTGTTAAAAACATTTATTTATTATGCTGCAGAGAACAGATACTAAGTACTAAGCAAATTATACCTGCTTGGTACATACACTAAATTATATTGTTGGCTGGCTGCATCGGCCATTTTAGATAATTACAGGAGAAAAGTACTTTTGTGTTTACTTCAAGTACAAGTTTTTACTTTTTACTTGTACTTCAAGTATATTTTTCTAGAAGGACTTTTACTTTTACTTGAGTAGTTACTTTTACTTTTATTCAAGTACAAAATAAATGTACTTGTTAAACTCTGATATATATATATATATATATATATATATATATATATATATATATATATATATATGTGTGTGTGTGTGTGTGTGTGTGTGTGCGTGCGTGCGTGCGTGCGTGCGTGCGTGTGTGTGTATCCACAATAGGGGTGATTTAACATAATTTCTTTTCTAACGACACATAGCACGACTTAACAAAATTTAATTCAAAGCGTTATTCTAAAAAACACGAATACAAACTACGTGGAGGCAACATGATGTTCATCAAAATTCGGCATTGTCAATATAGTTTAATACATAGGCACTGACATCGGATTCACGTAACGAGCGTGTTCGTGGGCCGTGCAGGTGCAGTGGATGAAGCGGGGTCGGTTCGGCGGCTGGATGGCGTGGGCCATCGACCTGGATGACTTCAGCGGCCGCTTCTGCAACCAGAACCGATTCCCGCTGTTGACGGCGCTCAACCGGGCCACCCGCAAGTGAGTCGGACAGTCGACAGACACTGTGATAGAATCGCTCTCGTTGCAGATCATCATTCACAACGTTTGGTCTCGGTCAGTCGTAATTTCCTCCAGCAGATTTTTCTCGTCGTCCATTCGCAAGTAGCTTTGTGTTGTTCTTACTTCTGATTTCGCTCCTTTGCAATGGTCAATATTAGGTGTCGCAGCGTCGCATAAATATATGTGCAGCTCCCGCTCCCCAGCTTTCATCTTCATTCGTCTTTCTCTAAATGCCCGTTTAAACAGTGTTCCCGTCTCACCTGCGTCGTTCGCCTGTCCTCTGACCGATTCCAATTCATCGTCCGGTTTCTACCGATCTTCCAAGTAAGCTGCAATGCACCCAGTCCCTTCTCGGGGGTCCCTCGTTCTCTTTCCACTCACCCGCATGGTTCCTGTAATCCCCCGTCTCGAACTATTCTCGCAAACTTGCAACGTCATCTGGCTGTGTAACGGTGTTACTTATACACGCACTCGGCACTTTACGTTTCAGTTTTTCCGAATGTTGTCTTCGCGTCCTGACTCCCAGCATCTTCCTCCGTTCACTCGATGCTATGCCTGGGTGCTCGTCGTCGTTAGTTGTTACGCCGGCACAGTTGGCCACTTTTATTACAACCCGATGCTTAACTATTTGTCTATGCCTCGCTGTACACCATCGCTCATACATACTTGTACGCTAACGTAATATAATAGTTGATATTACATAACGTCTTTTACGCACTTACAAGCACATACCTAGATATATACGCACCTATTTGCTTATATACGAGCAAATGCACAGTTAACTGCATATGAACTTATGCATACAATAACAGTACAGGCATACATGCTAATTGACTTATCTATATGCGCTCTTCTTCTTCTTCTCTCTCTCTCTCTCTCTCTCTCTCTCTCTCTCTCTCTCTCACTCTCACTCTCACTCTCACTCTCACTCTCTCTCTCACTCACTCTCTCTCTCTCTCTCTCTCTCTCTCTCTCTCTCTCTCTGTCTTTCTCTCACTCCCTGCCTCCCTGCCTCCCTGCCTCCCTGCCTCCCTGCCTCCTTCCGTCCCTCCCTGCCTCCCTGCCTCCCTACATCCCTGCCTCCCTGCCTCCCTACCTCCCTGCCTCCCTGCCTCCATCCCTCCCTCCCCCTCCCCCTCCCCTCCCCTCCCCCTCCCTCTCCCCCTCCCCTTCCCCCTCCCCTCCCCTCCTCCTCCCCTCTGTCTCTCTCTGTCTCTCTCTCTACTCAAAGTGTTGCACTCCTGTTTGTTGCAGAGCACAGCAAACAGCAGCGGGAAAAGG
>JAODUO010001015.1:60000-162500 GCA_025642075.2 Ridgeia piscesae
CGACAGATGATGCACTACTAACACATGGCCCGACAGATGACGCTCTACTCCCACATGGCCCGACAGATGATGCACTACTAACACATGGCCCGACAGATGACGCTCTACTCCCACATGGCCCGACAGATGATGCACTACTAACACATGGCCCGACAGATGACGCTACTCCCACATGGCCCGACAGATGATGCTCTACTCCCACATGGCCCGACAGATGACGCACTACTCCCACATGGCCCGAAGATGAGCCTACTCCCACATGGCCCGACAGATGACGCACTACTCCACATGGCCCGACAGATGAGCCTACTCCCACATGGCCCGATGACGCGCCCATCCCACATGGCCCGACAGGAACGCACTATTCCCACGGAGACAGAACGGCTACTCCCACATGGCCCACAGATGACGCCTACTCCCACTGGCCCGACAGAGACGCCACTCCCACATGGCCCGGCAGATGGCGCTACTCCCCCCATGGCCCGACAGAGACGCCTACTCCCACATGGCCCGACAGAGAGCGCTACTCCACATGGCCCGACAGATGATGCGCTACTCCCACATGGCCCAAAAGAGGGCGCTACTCCCACATGGCCCGACAGGACGCACTACTCCCACATGGCCCGACAGATGAGCCTACTCCCCCATGGCCCGACAGATGATGCGCTACTCCCACATGGCCCAAAAGACAACACTATTTCCCCCATGGCCGACAGACGAAGCACTACTCCCACATGGCCCGACAGATGAAAACTACTCCCACATGGCCCAAAAGACAAAACCCCTACTCCCACATGGCCCGACAGATGACCCTACTCCCACATGGCCCGACAGATGACCACTATCCCACATGGCCCGATAGGAGCCTACTCCCACATGGCCCGACAGATGAGCGCTACTCCCACATGGCCCGACAGAGAGCCTATTCCCACATGGCCCAAAAGACGACCACTACTCCCACATGGCCCGACAGATGATGCACTCCCACATGGCCCGACAGATGACACACTACTCCCACATGGCCCGACAGATGACCACTACTCCCCATGGCCCGACAGATGACGCCTACTTCCCCCATCCCGACAGAGAGCCTACTCCCCCATGGCCCGACAGAGACGGCCTACTTCCCCATAGCCCAACAGAGACCCCTACTCCCACATGGCCCGACAGATGACCACTACTCCCACATGACCCGACAGAGAAGCATACTCCCACATGGCCCGACAGATGACACCTACTCCCACATGGCCCGAAGATGACGGCTACTCCCACATTTCCAAAAATGACGCCCCTTCCACAAGCCCCACTAGGAAGCTCATCCAATGAAATGGGGGTCTACCCCACCTGGCCCACGACACGATTTTTCTCCCCTTTCCACAATTCACACTTTTCCCCCATGGCCCCGGAAAAAAAATGAACGCGCTTTTGTTTTTTACACATGGCCCCCCAGAAAAAGCATTTTTCTTCCACCCGGCCCGCCCGGGGAAAGACGTGGTCGCATGTACCAAATACCCACGTTGAACTCCTTAAACCACTAGACAGTGTCGGAGAACTGACCTCGCGACCTCAGTCACACAGACAGTGACCACCAGAGACATGCTGTCCTAGTCAAGAGTGACCGACTTCAGACCAATGTGTCCACGACGTTTGTCATATCCGATTATGGCGTGCAGTGACATGTATTGCTTCTGCTATGCACATTCTGTATATGCAAACTCTCTACGCAAACGTTTGTTGAAGTTGTTATTAATAATAATAAATAATATATTTATTTGGTATAGCGCCATATCCATAATCGTTCGTGGCGCTTCACAACATATTGTAAGTTTTTGAAAATGATTGCAGTTAGATACCTACATGTCATTTTATCCTAGTTTTACTTGTCTTGTTTTGCTTTCAACAAACAATAATGTATACAAAAACACTTATTTCAGATACAAAATAACATACGGTTGGTACATACACATAAATAGCCTCTAAAAGGTAAATATGTTAAACAATGAGTAGATAAAATTAAATAAGGTTATAAGTTAGATAAGTGTAAAAGTGTAGTAGAATAGATAAAATAATGAGCAATATATCTGATTGTAAAATAAATATGTAATTTATACATGTAGATAAACACAATTTGAAAAAACTGAATGGATAAAATGAATAATAATAATACAATTTATTTGTATAGCGAATGAATAAATTTATAAGTTGTATAAACAAAATTAATAATTTAAAAAAATGTGAACGCAGCATCAGGAACACAGAGTAAATAGCATACACGTTGCAACATGTACACACTCAAACACAACACACAGCTTCTGGTAGACACACCCTGTAACAAATACACAAAATGCAACATGTACATACATCAATGCATACACACACTGAAACAGGTAGATACATAAACAGATATACAGGGTAAGTACCACAAAAAGTAACACGTACACACAGTAAGAGGTGCATACAGCAACAGGCATGAACACTGCAATTTATGCACACGACACTTCTACCCTCGAAGCAGCAGCAGCAAACGGACACACAGTAATTTGGAGTCTGAGGACATGATTTTTGTGTCAAATCCAGAGGATGCAAGGTTTTTCCCAAAGGATGACCTTGTCCATAAATATCCCAATTAAGTTGCAGATTGTCCGGGATCTCATGTAGTTGCCAGCTGGTGTATAAAATTATTGTACCCTTAGCAATTAAGTGGCATCTATGGGAAGTAGGGGCATGTCCGCACTCAGAGACATGTCCGCACACCCTATTATTTGCGCATCGCGTAATATCTGGTTAGTGGAATCATGCTAAGCGGCAAAGTCTAACTCCCAAATCAACCATTTGCATATACTTTTTGATAGAAGTGAATAAGTAAAAAGTTTGACATAACATTTTATTTTCGTAAAAACTGATGTAATTTTACTCATATGCTGTTATCTGTATTACATTAACTGTAAGACATGCATTCACATTTTCTTTCATAATTCCAAATTGTAATTTTATGATGTGTGAAATAAAGGATACTTACATAAGCAGCATTTTCACGCAATTCAGAATTGTTCACATGTTGGATGCTTGGGACATGTTCGCACAGGCCTGTGCGGTCATGCTCCACCCGCTGTGCAGACGTATTTCGTGCGTCAGTGCCTATAATATTATGTAGTCTACTTAGATACATATTTAGATACTTCAGTTGCTTACCACAAATATTATAGGAAACATTGATGTGAGATAGTATAATATTAAACTTTTGTAATATTATCACACTTATTTTATATATTTTCATCGCTTCATCAATGTGCAATAGGCTATACATGTATCGTGTTGGCCTCACATTTTCCATGTTGTCTATCATTAGGTCCGTTAAATAAATAAAGCTTAATTGATCATTGCTCACAGAAAAAAATAACCAAGATGACAAATGATGTTTAATCTATAATATAGAACTTTGCCCGTATACGTTAGTCCATACAAAGCCATGCTCACACGGCCGGCAAACTGAGTTTTGAATTTGACTGTTTTTGGATGATTTTTGATTTGATGCTGTTTTTAGCTAGAAAGCATCAGACAAGCTGGGTTGCAAATTTTGACTTTCCCCTGTTACAAATCCATGCTGTTATTTGCTTTGACTCTCAAAGAGGAACAAACATGGACCATGATTCAAGGAAGGCCACTATTTTCTAAACGTTACTTATATATGAAAATTTGAAACCATTGATTTGTGTTCTCTGGTGTTTCTTGTAAGTTTTTTTTAAGTAATGCACATGCCTGTAGCCTACACATACCAATACATATTATTACTGCAGTTAATAGTCGGCTCTGTGAGACCAACTGTTGCTTCGCCATTCCTGGGGCATAACCACACACAGTATGAAGCAGTTGTATAACCAAAGCTATATAATAATATAAAAACTTGTGATTGACATTAGCAGTCTGCATCCACCAGGAGGAGCTACTGTGCACTGTCTTGCTACTTATCAACCTGTGACCCAGGGATGGCAAAGTTGGTGCAAAAAGACACCAGACAATTGCATTGCCTTTGCAAAACAGTTAAACAGTAAATATTTGATCAGAGGTATTGTGAAAGCATGTTATGTAGCATAAAATATATATTTATTAAATCTCAATGTGTTTAATTTGAATGTTTGGGATGTTATCATTATCATCATGTCTATACTACTTTTGGAGGGGAATTTAATGTAGCTTAAGAGGTAACGGTGATAGACATGTCACGTGACTTGCCTGAACCAGATATACTGCATCCACAATTGTTTTGAATATGCTGAACAACATTTTCGTAACAAGACAACAGCCAAAACTTATTTGAAAATATATATTTCAATAAACATTCAAATTGATATAATAATTATTTATACTGTATAACGTTGCTTTATGATAAAATGGTAACATTTTGGATGTGTACTGTAACTTCCAGTTTGATGTGTTCCTTCCAGTTCTCCTATAGTTGTTTCATATTTGTGTACATAATAATTATGTCAGTATGTTTTTCTTAAATTTAGTCAACATTAAAGACAGACAAACTACATCCATGAAGACAAACTACAACGATACATACCCATGTGCATGGAATAGACAATAGTTTGTTTTGGGTAACTGCATGGTGGTACATCTGTGTCAGGTGTTTTGGCAACTTCTTGGTGGTACATCTGAATAGGGTGAGAAAGTCTTGGGGAATGTATCTGCTTATCGCACTCATAGATGATGACCCAGCTAAGTCTCTTCCCTGATGCACAACAAGAAAGGATAGAGTAAGCATGAGTTACGTCTTGCAGCAAATGGTGAGTAATGTTAACTAAGATGCAGCACTTATGTATTTTAATGTGCCACCTTTGGAGTGTTGTAAGTGTATCTCCGCCAAGGTCCTCTTGCCTTTTTCTACCTTTGTTTTTCTAGATTTATTCTTCAATATGAGATACTTGACTGCTGACCTCCAGTAACCGATGCCCTTGAATTGTTAGATAATCTGTGAATATAAGGTAGCATTCAGTGATACAACCATGCATGCACATTGCACATGTGACTGCCTTACTGGTGTGTTGTCTGCAGATGTTGGTTCTCGTGATGGTTGCTCTATTGTCGTACAATATCAAGCCGAGATCAGTCACCTGCAAACCATGCTCAACCGCACAAAAGGAAGAGTGGAAGAAATTGAAAGGTAAAAGTTTAACATGAATTAAGCATTTATTTAGAATATACACTATGGTGAATTCAACACATGAATTATAAAATTGTATAAGTAAGACATGAATGGTAATTTTCATTTATCTAAATAGCAGATCTCTATTCATTATAGGAAAGTGTGTGTGTGTGTGTGTGTGTGTGTGTGTGTGTGTGTGTGTGTGTGTGTGTGTGTGTGTGTGTGTGTGTGTGTGTGTGTGTGTGTGTGTGTCTGCATGTGTGTCTGCATGTGTGTGTCTGCATGTGTGTGTCTGCATGTGTGTGTCTGCATGTGTGTGTCTGCATGTGTTTTTGTGTGTTTGTTTTTGTGTGTCTGGGTGCATGCAAGTGTCGAGTATGTTACATTTGAGTGGTGGGTCCAAAAGTTAAGTACTTTGTGTTAATAACATTACACAGAGACAACCCAAAAAAATTGTCAATTATCAACGAAATATAGAGTAAAGTAAAATAATTTCTGGTATACTTTATTTATCTAATGAACATCTTTGTTATTTTTAGAAGAGTTCACGAGAAACTTCTACTTACAGTTGAGGTTGAGCCTCAGGATTCTGTGAGTAAATTAGAATAGTAATATTAGAATAGTAAAGTATTTATTATAATCATTATTGCAATTAAGAACATAATAATCTTCTATCATGAGGACTGTTGAACTTCTCTGCATGGTTGCCATGACTACCTGAGCCATGTTGATCTTCTGTGGACCCAAGAAATCTTCTGTATTGACCAAATTGGTGGTCAGTGTGGACCATGTTTCCTTTCTAATGGACCATGGTGATCTTTTGTGTGAGGCGTGCTGATATTTTTCATGGACCTTGTTTGTGCTGTTTGTGGACTATATAACAGGTGGTCTCTGTGGACAATGTTGTTCATTTTGTTCTTTGTGTTCTTATCCAAAAATGTCTGTTTTTTATAAGATCACTGTATAGGTGTACACTATAATAATTCCATTTTGTCCATGAAACAATAAAATAATAAAACTTGTGTATGTTTGTGCTTGCACAAATGGACTTCATTGACTTTCTGTGAAGACAAAGTTGATTGTTTTCTTCTGTTATGATACAATGTTGTAATTTGAATGGAGCATCATGACCTTTCACGTGTACAGTATAACTAAAGAGGCAGGTGAGAAAATTGCTTAAACATTCACAGTATCCATATGCAGGAGTATGTAATGTAAAGAGCATGTAAAAGGTTTTGTGGTACAGCTGAGTGAGTCAGCCAGGTCTTTGTGCCTGTGTCTGCTTGCTACAGTTGTATATGCTAATCCATGCAACATATGTGTATTCTCTGGTCTACTCCATTACAGTTTGGCCTGAAGGCATTCTGCAGACGCCATGAGGAGGTGATAGCAGAGGTCATTCTCCAGTGAGACTTGTGGGTGAAGGAACTGGCTGTGATTGAAAGAGTCTGGACCTCAACACAGACAGGAAGCACTTCAAGAGGAGGATGCAGATGGAGGGACAGTCAGAAGATAAAGTTAAAGAACATGTGAACAGTGATTACTGGAATGACAACCTACAACCATTTAAGGACAATATGAAGATGTTTACATGTGTTAAAATACTGTAATGGTTGTGCGTATTCATGACACCTAAAAATAACTACGTTGTCAACTGTAAAAAATAGGGAAACATAGTTAACAGAGATCCCAGTCTGGATATTTATGAACATGATCCTGTACACAAACTATTTAATGTTGTACATTTAAAGGGCATCTGAACACATGCAGTGTCAGTACACTGTACTCTAAATACATAGAGTCTTTACAGTAGTAGATACCAATGTTTAAAGTTGTGCTAAGAAAGTGAATGGAATTACCTAGATCAGTAGTTAAGTTCTCTCTATTTTGTTGTATTAACAATGCTCATGTAGTGTGCCAAAAGATGTTTGATGACAAATGTATATTAGAGCATTCCTGTTACTGACGCACATGTTCATAGTAGCACAGTGGTGGAACAGCTAGAGCTTCAGACTAGACTAAGAGAAACAGGGTTCAGATCCTGTGCTGCTCTATTAAACCTTGTGCAAACTTGTTTTTCCCTCTACGTTGCTCCGGTTCACTCTGCTCAGAATGAGTACTTGGCTATAGACAGCGGTGGATATTTGTGTGCGAATAATCCTTGAGCATTGATTGCAGTGTGGCTGGAAGCTTTCCAGAGAAGTCGGTATGGTGTTCTGTAGAAGAGATCTGCCAGGAAGTAAGGTGTCAGGCACCTTAAGCAATCTTGAGGATTGGATACTGATCACATGGAACTTACATTTAGCTTTTGTTCCTATTTAATTTGCTTTTGCTGTTCCAAGCAGTGACATGTACAAGTCTAGAATCGTAATTTTATGGAAGGCTTATTGTATTTATCTGTGTAGAACTGCTATATGAGAGATTTCTGAAAATACGCTACTTTCATGAAGGCTGTATTAATGTATATTTATGGTGAAAATATGCCAATCACACCCTACGGGTGACTGACACTGCTCTAAATCTAACTGGCCTATTCGCAGTTTTTAAATTTTTGTTTGACATTTTATACAACTTTTAACAAACGATGTAAATATTTTGATTTAATAAAAATGTAAATATTTTTATTTAGCATGTTTAAGGAGTGTGAGTACTTTTAAATAGCTGTTGAGTTAGATGGCAAAAAACATGCAATTTAAAGGGATGCAAAGTCTTTGTGGCTTTTTATTGCAAAATCATGTTATACATTATAAATTATACCTATTATAGCATACTGACTGTCCAAAGATGCTTTCATGTCCCATCCCAGTTTACATCGACCACAAGGCATTTACAAAATCCGACACAGAAATGCATGATCACGTGATGCATTATCACGTGAACACAAGTTGCCACAAGTCGTCTGCGTCAAAAAAACGAAAAAGGACTTTGCCAAATTTATGGCAACCACATGGTTGTTTTAGAAGAACAGAAACCATGATGGGTTCGCCTGAAGGTTGTCCTGAAAACGAAATCAGACCATAAAGTGGCAGAAGTTCTGCTTGACACATAGGTTTTTCAACTTGTTTACATCTTGTGCCTATACACTATAGTGACTGTAGTGGATCCTGACATCATTAATGATGGTGCCTCGTGACAATCATGTCAACTGTTGTTTATATGACAGTGGACAAGGCATTTTAAAAGGTTGGCTTATTGCATTTACCTACAGAGTTAAAACAAATTATCCGTAATATTACTTATGATCTACACTGTGAAAAAAAATTGAATTGTTATGAAGTTTTTATTTTGTTATTAAAGACCTGGGGTAACAGAAATGTGTTGTTGGAAATTAAGTTGTTTCCATAACACATTTTCCAAAAATAGATTGCCACAGTTAGTTCAGATGTAATACTACATTTGCAACAGTTCTCATACTTACATGGAATAAGTATAAAAAACACCAACTAAAAATCGTGCATATTAAATATAACAAAGACATAAATGTAAAGGTCTTCCCAAATACATTTTCAGCTAAATATGGTAAACAGCAATGTTTATTCTAAGGTAGGATCTGCAATACAACTGAACACAGTTTTTATAACGAATGGTAAAACTATGTGTGCATTATTCAGTTATACATTACCCAAGAATGCTTGTGAATAGTATTTATGTTGAGTTACCATAATGAATGCATGTTTTCGGAAACTGTGTAACACTGTAAATCATTGTAAGATGTACACAGTAAGTTATTTTAATGTACTCATATTTTTTGCACATCAGAGATATGAACCTTGTCATGTTGGATACAGCCAGCTAAGTTCCATTGTTACAAGAAAGAAAATATTGTAGTGTGTTTTTATTTAAAACAGTTACAGTGTATTGACAAATGTGTTATTTTAAGTAAGTTTAATTACAAAATTCACACATACAGGATAAATTGTTTGATACATCAGTCACGGCTATGTCCAGATGCATTATTGTATATGTACTTGGATTCATACACTTGGTATAAATGTACCTGATTAATATTTTGAAATTATTTATTTACTGTAATTGATTATTTCATTAATTTGAAGAATGATAATGAGTTAGTCTTCTAGCATGACATACTTTATGTAAGCTGTGTTTTATCTAAATGAAAATTGTAAACCATATGCATTATTACACATGCTAACTAATGCTTAAAACCAATTTGATATGAGATCCTATGTGCTGTCTATATTCTGGTGGTTATCTTTATTCTGGTGGGCTATTTGTTCTGGTGGGCTGTCTATATTCTAGTGAGTTATCTTTAGTCTCTCTCTCTCTTCTCTCTCTCTCTCTCTCTCTCTCTCTCTCTCTCTCTCTCTCTCTCTCTCTCTCTCTCCTCTCTCCCTCTCTCCTCTCTCTCCCTCTCTCCCTCTCTCCCTCTCTCCCTCTCTCCCTCTCTCCCTCTCTCCCTCTCTCCTCCTCTCTCCCTCTCTCCCTCTCTCCCTCTCTCTCCTCTCTCTCCCCTCTCTCTCTCCTCTCTCTCCCTCTCTGTCTCTCTGTCTCTCTTCCGTCTCTCTCTCTCTCTCCCTCTCTCTCTCCCTCTCTCTCTCTCTCCTCTCTCTCTCTCTCTCTGCTCCTATCTCTCTCTCTCTCTCTCTCTCTCCCCCCTCTCTCTCCCCTCTCTCTCTCTCCCCCTCCTCTCTCTCTCCTCTCTGTCTCTCTCTCCCTCTCTCTCTCTCCCTCTCTCCCTCTCTCACTCTCTCCTTCTCTCCCTCTCTCCCTCTCTCTCCCTCTGTCTCTCTCCCTCCCTCTCTCTCCCTCTCTCTCCCTCTCTCCCCTCCCTCCCTCCCTCCCTCCCTCCTTTACTGCCTCCCGTCCTACCTCCCTCTCTCCCTGCCCCCTCGCTCCCTCCCTCCCTCTCTCTCCCCATCTCTCTCTTTCTTCCTCCGATTCACCCTCCTCTGTCTCTGCTTCACACTGTGTCTATCCCGTTTTCCCTATTCTTTCCCACTCTTCTCTACATGCGTCTTCATCCACGTTTTCGCCTGCCACTCGTTTCTTACCCATTCCTTCATTCTCATTAAGTCGCACATGGATTCGGTCATGGCTATTTGCGCATATTCACACGAATGTTGTGCTATTCAAAGCAACTGTATAATACCTGCCGTGCTTCATTGACATTATCACAGTTATACACAGACAATGGAATCCGTCAATTTGTGATGGACATTCTTGCCTAAGCTTGCGGACTCCTACAATGGCTGTGTTGCTACGCGTTGACAGCATTTAACTTGGCCACACCGGTGACTGCCGACAGTCATTTATATTAACAAATGACCGAAGGGTGCAACGACCAATAGCATGGATTCGTTGGGGTCAAAATGTAGTTCTCCCGATTAACAGTGCAAGGCCAACTTCATCTGTTTCTTGGTTTGTTCGATTGGGGTCGAGTGCAGCAGACGATTCACGTTTGACGCTCAATTTTGTGTGACAGTTAGACTCAACTAAGCTGCACACAAGGAGCCGTTTAAGATGTCAGCAGACACTAGGATATCAACAGATGCCGGAACACAACTAGGACGGGCACAGATTGTACGATGCCGTTACTCGATGGTATGAAAGTTTGTGGAGGTATTTAGAACGGCAACTAATGGTCGTATGTTCCATTATTGTCATATTATCATATTCGTGATTCAATGCATGTTTCTGTTGTAATTCCCTCTACCATAATTTTACCTTTAACAGCATCACAAAATTACAATGTGTTTAGAATTGCTTAGCAAGGATTGAGACTAGGTCTCCATGTTTTATTTGTTATATGCGGCTTCTAAAGTCATTGCATCCTGTCCGATATCGTATTAACTGATCTTTAAATTCATTGCTTACTCCGATGATCAAGGTTGCCTAGCTTCGATCATTTCTAGTTTTTGTCCCTAAAGTCAATACCATTGTTGATCGGTGTTGATAATATCTTAAATAAAATAAATTGGCTTAGTCTACATCTGTTATATGTTTATTATTTTATGTTATGTATTCTTGTTTACCAATTTGAGCTATATGGAATTATGCGAATTATGTATCAACATTTATAGTAATTCCTTGTTACATTTATTTGATGCAGGACAAAATGGCGACGATGTGTGCACCATCTTGGTTTCATTTCGCCTAGCTGCTGTAAAACATGAATAATTATAGGTTGACATGTTAACATGTTTAATGTATCATATGATATAATATAACATATAAACGATGTTTTTGCCTGTTTAAGCCAACACGCATGTGGAAAACAAAATTACGATCACTATGCTGATTGGTGTCGATAATATCTTTAACAAAATAACTAAAGTTGTCTTAGTCTACATCTGTTAATTATATGTTTATTATTTTATGTTATGTATTATTGTTTACAAATTTGAGTTATATGGAATTATACGAATTATGTATCAACATTTTAAAGTAATTCCTTGTTACATTTTATGAAGGACAAAATGGCGACGATGTGTGCGCCATCTTGGTTTCACGTCGCCTGGTGTAAAACATTCCTATCCATAACTGTGCATGGATTAATAATTATAGTTTCACATGTTAACATGTTTAATGTATCATATGATATAATATAACATATAAACGATGTTTTAACGCTATTCTACAATACAAATAACTTCACTGGAAATAGTTATATCAGTTTAAGCTAAGACAAGTTGAAACCACAATCTCGCCAATCAAACACTATATGGTATATAAAGAAAGGAAATTGCTACTATGATTGTAACTGATGTGTATTTGATGCCTCGTGGCAAAGGGTGTATCACGTGATGCTCGCAATATGGAGGGTCACATCCGGCGATGGACCGCCGGGCTTAGGGGCAGATATTCCCTCCCTTTCTCGTAGCACAGTGGTCAGTTGTGAAGGTTGAAGGTCGTGACATTTCTCGCCAGGGGAACGTTGTAAGGAGCAACCAAAGCGGAGTCCCGAGCCCAAGTTGATACATTAGATACTGTACTATGTACTAATGTACTATAGGCAGAATGTTCCCAGTGTCTCCCACTTTCGGATACCCTCTTTTTAAATATTATAAATTACATAATTTCATGGATTTTTTCTTTAAAAAAATAGTTTTTCACGATAAACTTTAATTAATTCGTTCTACGTTTTGTTTGTGGAAAATATACTCCCACTTCCGGATACCCTCTTTTTCATTATCTCTTTAAATTATATTATAAATATTATAAATTACATGTCATGGATTTTATCTTTAAAAAAATTATGTTTTTAGCACATTATCTCAGTTTCACGATAAACTTTAATTAATTCGTTCTACGTTTTGTTTGTGGAAAATTATATTATTGAAAGATATAAAAATGCTTGAACCTGTAATAAATACTTTGTAGTTACTGCTTAACTATATCTTGACTGAATGGTATTCTGAATGGTCCAATGGTATTCTGAATGGTACTTATAAGAAGCTCTTCAGCATCTTCGTCAATGATGTTCTGAATGGTATACCATACAGAATACCATTGACAAAGAAGCTGAATAGCTTCTTATAAGTACCATTCAGAATACCATTGGACCATTCAAAATACCATTCAGTCAAGTACCATTCAAATACCACTGGCCATAATACCACCTAGGACCATTCAAATATCATTCATATACCATTCAACTGTTTATTTACACAGACCACCAAAGTACCATTGAAATACCATTCAGATACCCTTGGCCATAATACTCCCTAGGACCATTGAAGTACCATTCAAATACCATTCAAATGTATATTTACACAGACCACCAAAGTACCATTGAAGTACCATTCAAATACCATTAGCCATTATACCCCCTAGGAGTATTGAAATACCATTCAAATACCATTCAACAGTTTATATATACATATACCACCAAAGTACCATTGAAGTACCATTCAAATACCATTCAAATACCCTTGGCCATTATACCCCCTAGGACCATTCAATGGTATTAGAATGGTAGTTTTTTTGGAACCTACTCCCTCCAGAAATCATAAACATACCGACACTACACTCATTCCAATAAACCCTCAGTACCGTCCACCTTGTTGCTCCAGACCACCTCACCAGACTCTAGCTTAAAATTAGGTAGAGAGACTGTTTTTAATCTGCACAAGTTACTACACTTGGTTACACAGTTATTTGTACGTTTCAATTCATTATTCTTTTATATTCACTTTCATGTTCATGCACCCAAGCAATGCGCACCGTACGACTCCTATGTTAGCCCCAGAAGGGGCTGTGTGTAGTCCAAAGTTTCAAGGGTCATTCGATTCATTGAAACGTCGAGCTCATTGGTCCGTATGGTGCACCGAGCACGACATAGAAACCCCATTGCGTCGATCTTACGCGCTCCTGATTGGTCAATAGCATCGCAAAACTAGGTTACATGCAGCAACCTTTGACACGGCAGCGCGTTCCGCGGAACCGAAAACTTGGTTACGCGCATATCTATGGTTACGCGTAACCTAGTTTTGGCCAATCCGTAAGTCGTAGCGAGCACGTCACAGAGATCCCATTACAATGCAAAACAGGGCTACGCGTACCCATAGATATAAATAGAACATACCAGTAGAACTATAGGGGAAAGATGTATGATCTAACTCTGTGCGCGTACCCCACTTTTAGCACACCGCACGGACGGGTCAGTAAGCCTAACATATTGTGGTAGACAATATTGCCACAGGGAACCAGTTGTGCCTGTAGTAGGATATATCACATTATATTTTAGCTTAACTATATTTATTTACTTATTTACTTACCTATTTACATGTATGTACACACCCGTGAACGGGACAGACGTCCCGGATTTGATGGTGTCAAAATAAAGTTTTTTATTATTATTATTATCACACAAAATTATCAAAAGGCAATGACACGAATCAACCCTTCATGCACACCTAAATGTGTGTGTGTGTGTGTGTGTGTGTGTGTGTGTGTGTGTGTGTGTGTGTGTGTGTGTGTGTGTTATATATATATATATATATATATATATATATATATATATATATATATATATATATATATATAGTAATACGAATGCCGTTGATACCAAAGACCCCCAGTTCGCTTAGAACAACGATGCCGCCGTCTTGGAAATCTGGCGTTCTTAGTTCTTACTCTTAGGAGGTAGATCATAAAATTAAGTACAACAATAATAACTATTCTTGAGGTCAGCGTAAAATATGTTGACGACTGCTAGTAGTGTTAATATATTTAAAAATAAAATCGACATATTCCTAAGACGGGCGGGGTATACTTAGATAGATAGCTTGGAACTCGATAAGCCAATTGGCTTCCCAGTCCACCTGCCATCTAGAGTTGAATCTCTAGGTGGCAATCTTATTAAATCTTGTTAAGACTGCAGTATCGATATCAAAATCGAGTCTATCATGGTAGTTGCGAGAGCGATGTGAAGGGTGTTGATTAAGCCCATATCCCAGTGCTGCACCATGTGATCAAGAAACATCATGCGTCAGACTGTTGCTATATGAAAGATGTAGACTTCACTCCAACATATCTTGGTTTGTTGGGTGCGCATAAAGAGAGAAATAGATACAGAGAAATAGAGAGAGCTAGACAGAGATAGAAGAGAGAGTGCTAGAGGCAGTGAGAGCTGTAAGTTACAATCTAAAATGAAGTTAAAACAATGTGAATGGGGCACATGAATTTTATTGTGATATTTACATGATTTTTTTATATATTTGTTCACATCAAATGTATATTCACCTACTTATCATATCAGTATACATGGATGTTGGGTTGTTAACCATTGTTAACCACGAGAAAATATGCTTACAGATGATATACATAAAATACTGGACATAGTTTGTCAACATGCATACACTTTTGCAACCATCTTGTCACATCATCTGCAATAGGCATTGAATGACCTGCGACAGGTCATATTATTCACGGTTGACACAGTAACCTCTTTGAAATATGCTGTGCAAAGTTGGACACGCAATACGTAACAAGTGAATTTTTTTGAATTATTGCGGTAGACAGCCCACATAAAAATACTGACAGTTCAAACCGTTTTCATTATACCAATTTTGATCAACTGTGTAGCGTGAAAGCTAGCCAGATCAAGCGTCTACCTACAACGTTTCGACTGTTTTCTCGCATTTGTGAGAACTGTAACATTAAAAGTAATGTCCACGCGCAGTTGTTATGATACACACACCTATCGACGTCATGCTATCTTTGATTCTCCCGGTGATCAGTTTACCTTATCAGCTACATTGTCACGCTATATTGCACGAAGTGGCAGTACCCGAAAAAAACCAAGGCTTCCCTCAGTCAAGGGGCTGTCGATCCCCAGCGTCGCCAACCTTCCCAACATTGGGCCTGATCGGTGAGTGATGCTGCCATAAGTCGTCAACTTTGGACAGGTCTACTTGTTCAACAGACGAAGACACCTGAAACAAAAACAATAACAAGAGCGTTACAATATGTAAGGTGACAAAAGATGGTGATACCAGTAGGCTCAGTTCTTACACACGCCCGCATTATAACACCCCACTGGTGTCAAAGGCATGAATCCCACAGCGATGCGGTCGAGATTACTTTAAAGAAACTGGCAGCGTGACGTAATAACGGCGCTAAACCGGAAGACGACAATACACACACTGTGACGTCACGATATTACGGCAGACGTCCATCTTAATTTCTGGCGACGTACGATTTCCAAGATGGCGGTATCGTTGATCTAAGCGAACTGGGGGGACCGCATTCTTCCGTCTTCTTTATCTTTCCTTCTGCACTTGCGCTAGCGTATTTGGCCCTAAGGTTCCCACAATGGCCAACCGCTTTAGAAGGATACAGCGGCCTGTGCGACATTCGGGTGCTTTTTACGTACGAGGCATATCAATGTGCGTGACACATAGCACTACACAACCAGCCGCACAGTTCAACAATGTCAGCCTCCGGCCACTGGTTAATTTAACTCATAGTTGGCTGGCGACAAGGCCCGCTGACTATTTGCGACGTGTCACAGCGGAATTACAATTCACCCCGACAGAGCATCACATCGGCAGCGCAGTGTACACACGCGACCACAGGGACACGTGTGCTCCCACGATCGTCTTATAACTTAATTCCCCTTGCCCATAATGAGTTTGTTTAATCCCAAATTTGAATAAATAAATAGCTGTCACCAAAATATGTTCAGAATTAATATAGAGCCAAGTGATGCCAGTAGCGAATTGCAGGTGTCGTCCTTCCCATGACCTTACTAGCTATTCTTTGATTTCCTGCCAAAATTCTCCTAGATGCGAGAAATGTGTCGGACACCGTGATATGGTTGCACCCAGTTGACCGACTACGACGACGGGTCAAAAGACATTTAAATTTAGACTCCCTGGTCTGACCCATGCATGTGAAAGTGTTACCCAAAGAATTGTGTTACTTAAAATTTTGAATAGCCATTTTGATGTGAAATTGGTACAAGAAAGCAGATACACCAGTAGATTAATTGCTACGATGTATCTGCAGTGTAATGATGTACGCATGTTATAAGGCAGTGCATAATTAGCATAGCGATTTTTAACCTTTTTATATACGACCCTGCGGATGCAGAAATACGTGGTAAATTTGGTCAATATTGACGGGCAACGCACATGCTTGCATTTCAAAATAGCTATAGAGGTATGTGATTTTGACGAAATGCGATGAGCATAGCATAACATTTCTTTGATACTGGTACAGTACGTTTCTTTATAATCGACAAAACGTTAATATGGCATCCAGTGGGAAAATCAACTGTGCTCTGTGCCCACGAGCGAGAAGGGTTATAGCGATATTAAGGTGCCATTAGCTCATTACCCGACGAAATAGTTCGCAAACGCATCGGCAATATGCAGGTTGTTTGAACGTCTGTGATGACTGGTGATGTCTTGTGTTGTACGTGTTATGTCACTGGAAGTTACGTTTTTGTTCAACCAATGCGGTATATAATTGTGTAAATAATCACAAGGTGGCAGCACTTCGGGTACCTGTCAAACCAGAAAACACGGGACAACCTTGTCTCTTGTCTCAAATGGCATAGTAGCGGTAACCGTTTGGTACAAAATGTCCACAGTACGAACACCAGAATTGTCAGACGTGTGAGATATGCCACTCCACCAACTGCACACCCTGCCTAATTATCCACTATCGTCGCAAAATAGATATTCCAAAAATAGATTTAGCCCACTACTGATGACGTAAACAGCACTGCCGGCTTGCAAATGGTGGATAAGACTGGGGGATTTTCGGTGAGATCATTTTGATGACTAAGCGTGGATAGAAGATGACCGGCTGGAAATGATACAAATCGACATATATTATAAATATACACAGCGCAGAAGTAGTTTCGAATAAGCTAGGCAAAGCGCAGCGCATTCGTGAACTCGGGTAAGTGTAGTTTCGCTGTTTCGGGACCTGCCCTGACTCTGGCCTGGGAATTCGTTACCGATTAGGAACTCCGCCGTAGTCTAGGACCAGGTTCCCGGCCAAAATATACGTAATACGTATCTTTTCCTTCACTACTCGTGCTTTTCAGTATATGTCATGCACAGTTTACCAATTATATAACTATCTTCGATGAACAGTGCTCATCTTGTTTCCGCATAAACTAAACCAAGCAAGACTTGATGAGTGACAGAACCGAATTGTCAGACTTGGAATTGACAGACAGAAGAGGGATAATCCAGCGACGCTGCCAGAACCAAGCTCCAACCTTGACCAGTAACTTTGGGCACTTGAGTAGTTTCTGGGCCAACCTTGAGTTTGCCTTTAAATAGGCTAATAGCTGGTGCCCTAAGTCTACACCTTTGCCTAAATTTGATATATATCATCATTCCACGTTTATCATGCATCATGTTATAATATAGGCATTCGTATAATATATTATATGTGAGGCAATCCGACAAAATCAGTTGTATGTCGCAGATTCCAATTACGCTGCACGAGCGAGTTAATAAATGCGGGTCGATATGGAAGATTTTGATACCATCTACATTAAAAATAGTTCATCTTCCACAACATCAAACCTTTTATCAAAAATGTTACTTGTAAATCTAAATAAATGGCACTTTAACTACTGGACTTAATTTCGTGTTAGGAGAATGAGCAAAAAAAGGCCAAAATTAGACTTTTTGTGTGACCATATCTGAATTACCCCTTCAATGATCGCCATTTTCCATATATCGTCGGAAAGCTAAGAAGATCAGTTCTCCGAATATAGAACAGGTTTTGCGGTAAAATGCGAAACCAACCAATCAGAATCACATCGAGATTGTATACAAAGCGGCATGTTGCTACCACGTGACCCAATACGCTTCACCTATTGGACGATATCCATTTCCGTTGCATTTGTCATCTGCTAAGATCGGTTTGTTTGGATTGTTTTGAGCAATCCAGAGGATTGGATATTGCACTCAAGAATTACCTAATGGCGACTAAAACTGTCCGCCCATCATTTAGGTGGGTAAAACATGTCTTGGATGGGTAGAAATGACGCTGGATGATTGGACTGATGGTGACGGGTAAAGTTTTACGAGCAAAAAAGATTCAAAAATCATATACCATGTAATAAAGGGCGGGTATATTGTCCATTATGCTTTGAAAATGGGTGTCACATACGTGTGTTTATGCTTTATATCTTGTCATAATACACATCAACTTGCCTGTATGTATGTCAGTTGACATGCACATGTTCACCGTAAAAAATGGACTGGGACAAATTTGATCCTGCACAAAGGCCTGATCCTTGACTGTTGATCATAGCAATTTTAATGTTTTTGCAACACACTATTGAAATACAGGCTGCTGAAATTACTTTTGGAAGTAACAAGTCAATTACTTTTTTCATGTCTCCACACCTTGTATAGAGATTAGTGTATGCCCACGGTCATCCACCTATCTCACTTGGATTGTACATACCACCAATTTATCACAGGTTTTATGGCATTTCCTGGAACACCCAATAAATAATAGCAGAAACATGGTATGCTTTTATTCTACCAACATGAAAGTTGTGGACATTTCAACACTAGTTAGCACATATTTGTCACACACATATATCTGTCTACCTGAAAAAAAAATCCTAGAATAGTCTATGGTACATTTACTCAATAAAATACCAGTTAGTACTTGATAATGGTCTAGAACAGTCGGTATGTAAATAACAATTTAGTACTTTGTTAAATAAAATGTTAGAAACACTTTAGAACTAGAAGGGTTGAACCCCAGGGTTGACTCTGTGGCTTACATTTGAACTATGTGTAGTTGCACTGCCAAGTACAGTCGTGTACATACACTTTGTTTACCACAGTATGTATGCACACAGGCCACAGAGTGCTACAAAAGTTTAACAAGATCAGTTTCACTCACAGTGGGTCATAGAGTATAAACTGATTCACCTGCCCACAGGTGAAATGGGAGTGAGAAAACAGTCACAGATGGCTGATGATAGTAATATAGATTGGCAGACTGGCTACCTAGTACCTATACCACATGTGTAATGCAGGTGTGATTCGTAATGAATTGTTTTTTCAGTCGTAATGTTCCTATTTACTTTTCAGCCGCTATGGCTGCCAGAGAATAAACTTTATTATTAATGGTAGATTTATGTTCTTCTTTCCTTTTGGTAATTGGTATATATATATATATATATATATATATATATATATATATATATATATATATACATGTCTGTATGTATGTGTGTGTCATTGTATGTATGTATGTATTATGTATGTATATACAGCTCCTGTTTATGTATCTGTATGTGGTGTGTTACCATGTGTATGTAACTTGTCCATAAGACGATAATTGTCAAAAGCCTGTCACTTGTCATATGAACAGCTGTTAACAAATTTCAGTGACCAGTTAGAGTCCACAGAGCCCTAAAACCTGTCGACAATGGACACTTGAAACACCTGAATGGCTAATTTGTATTCTCCATTCTGAACTTGGTTTCCAAAGATTTATGCATAGTAGAAATTATTAGTTATTATTATTACAGCTCTGACATGTCCACTGTGCTTCGCAAAGCAAGTACTGCATAAAAACAGTATTCTGAATGTCAAGTGCCAAATGGTTGCCCCTTTTGACATTACTGCAACCTTTAGCATTTAGTAGTAGTAACAACAACAGCAATAACAACATGTTAAACCATATTGGCCATTTGGGTGATGACAAAATCGGAGACAAATCAACAAATTACTGCGTTGACAGCTGACACTTGTATTCTCAGTGAGCATCTTTTCAGCACAGTAGGAAATATTGTCATGTCTCAGCTAATCACCCTAAAGTAGCCAGTGCTCCGTGTGTCAGTGACTCAGCGTGGGCATGACACATCTCAGCTGATCAAAACAACATTTGGTGGTGTGAATGCACAACACGGCGTTGGCTTGTAGTACCTATTTCAAGGGGCGGCTTAGGGTCTTGTGATAGATATTTTATTTGGAATTGCAAGGGATTATACCATATTAAAACTCACAAATGTTTCTTATATATATATAATAAACATAGGTATTTATATATGTATGCATATATACTAAAAAAAATGAATTGGTTGTTGTGCAAATGTTTTGCAATTGTGTATCAAATCTTGAAGTGATGTACTGTTCTGATGTTAAGCAACGATGGGCATGAACAGTAAACTGTCCACAGTTATGCTACTGGACATGATTATTAAATTTACCAAGTACAGGTGTATGTGATAATTTACTAAATATCACACCAATATTTGTTAAGGTTTAAAACTGACAAAAATAAACTCCTTTCAACTGAGTTTTAGTCATGTCTATAAATAACATTTAGCAGTACGTTTATTATGCTCTGCGGCCATAGAAGCTGAACAGTACAATATAAGTACATTACAATTTGATAATACATACATGTATGAAGTACAGTACATTAATAGACCATTTAATTGCATATGCAATGTAAATAAAATTATTACATTTTTATCTTTCAGTTCCACTGCTT
Source organism: Ridgeia piscesae (assembly GCA_025642075.2). Lineage (NCBI taxonomy): Eukaryota > Metazoa > Annelida > Polychaeta > Sabellida > Siboglinidae > Ridgeia > Ridgeia piscesae. The sequence goes on from JAODUO010001015.1 coordinate 81,104, forward strand.
GCAGTACGATATGATGACCACACACTCGCCAGCCTCACGGATGTACCCGCGTGTTCTGGTCTAGACCCTCACTCGAGGCAATGAGTGCGCAGTGCTACACAGTTGAGGTGGGCGACTCCACGTTCACCATCCTCAAACGCTACCAGAATCTGAAGCCGATCGGCTCCGGTGCCCAGGGAATAGTCTGGTGAGTCCCAGGCCTAGAACTCAGCCCCTCAGTCCGGGCAGGAAACGTGGTGGCCGTTGTTATGAGTGGTTGATTAATGTATTGATTTCAGCATTTCGACGGTTACTCAAAATGGTAGTGTAAATATCCTATGAAATCTTGAGATGTAGTTTACAGATTTACAGAGGTTTGTTTTTAATAAAAGCCAGACATTGGATGAATAAAAACATACTACTGTGAAGTACAGTACAAATCAATAAACAGTTATCAAAGATTAATGTTGTTTGTGTGAGATCTCACATGCAAATATAACTGGCAGCCGCGATTGCACACAATTCCAAGGAGAAACACTGGCCAGAGCTGTGCTTGATGGCTGTCATCGCAATTACTGTAAATGAGTTGTTAGGAACATTAGTCAAATGACAGTCCAATTAGCACCCTCAATTAAGCAGTCTTCTGGGCCAGATGCTGACACAAGTTCTGAGACCACAGCTGTCTCTAGTTTCTAGTCTCTCCAGTCAAGATCCAGCCTGACTCTTCACTGGCACAGTAATGATAAATCAATGGTCTTTCAAATTCACAGTAAAAAAATTGTTGCATATTTAATATAGGTTCAGAGCTCTGTCCTGCTAATATGCTGGGTTAGGAGTTGGGATTTTTATGATATGGTGCCATAGTTCATGCAGAGACCCATCCAGGCGTCCACCAATCACTTGGATGGATAAAACCCAATCTGGACGGGTGATGGATGGGTAAAAAAATGAAGTCACAAAAAAGGTCATCAAAAACCACAGATATGCCTAGAAAATGGCAACAACTGAATCCTGCATAAAGCCCTGTCTGGAGCCAATATAGCCACATGTCCCCTCCCCTGGTACATTGTGATGACTAAGCTACAGTTATGTGCCGTAGAATATACATCCCGGTATGCTTATTTATTTAATGAAAAATGCAATATTATTTGGCACTGCCGTTATTAGATTTTGAGATTTTCAGTGGCAGTACATAATTGTTTTAGAAGAGTGATCATTCTCTCTCTCTCAAGGTCAAAGTTCAAACCGGTCGCAACTGGCAGGCATCAGATTCTGATTTTCTTAAATAAATATGCCACCCTATGCTATTATTCAGCAGTATACAATAATAAATTACAATTGTCAAATATGCCACAACCCAATGTGTTTATTTGGCATGAAACTCTAATGTGGCACGCAAGACTTCCGTCCCTCTCTGCTGGGTGTTTCTTATTCGACTATGTGACATATTTTGGGGCTCTGCAAACGCGATATGGTGCTTACTTAATCGGTTAATGTGACAAAACATACATTGTTAGTTTGTTACCATCGAATGCTCCTAATATCTTATTTTACCAGAAAAACTCATCTTAGGTCAAACGTCCTTCTTACATTACCACTGCACAGAGTGGAAACTGCAATCTTGTAGGATTTAACTTGCTTGTCCCGTGACAATTGCATTGACTGTGTTACGTCGGTTCACTCAGAATGCCTGTCTACCTGGGGACTGACAGAGTCTAGGACAGGGACAGGTTTCTGTCAGTGTAAATCATTCTGGAACAGTCTGAAAGAGCAGATCCATATTACGCAGTGAACACACTTCCAACGCTTAAGAGTCAAATAAAGATATTTCACATTTGCGGCAGCCTCATGTATTTAGATTTTTTATTTCTCAAGTATGTAGATGTGTACCTATGAAATGAGAATGTTTCTGTTCTAACCATGCAACTTTTTTTTCCGGACACAGTTACACATTTACTTGATGTGTAATTTTCAACACACAACAGAATTAGTTCTCAACATGAAGAGTTACCTGTGATTTATGCGTACCTATCTTCAAGTAGCTCTGCTAATAATCACTATAAAAATCACATGTTTACATTTGGCATTTGCAGAGGTGTGTGTGTTAGTTTGTACCAGTTGGAACATGATAAGATATGGCACAACATGAACCAGTCTGTGCGTCTCCTCATTCTCCCTGATACGACTATCTCCCTGCAGGAATGCTGTTACCTCTCAGCAAGCAATGCTGATATACTTTCAGCTTTCTGAGGTTAGCAGCCAGCTCGTTTTGTGATATTTGTTCAGTCGTTGGTGTAGAATTTTTGGTTTTTATGTCAGTCTCGCCTGACTGATCGCAGCCTTAGATTGCATATTGACTCATTTCATGCAACAGCTGTGTATGAGAGATAATTGAAAATATGAGGTGCTTATGTCGACTGTGAGGAGAATATTCAACAGTGCATGGTAAAAATATGCATGCGTGTGACCGACTGACTGCCCATGGCTGGAGTGACATTGATTAGGTTTTAGGATGGTACAATGTTCTGTGAGGTGAAACCAACTTTATTTTGTATGAGCCTGTAAATGTTATCATACTGATGAGGCTAAAAAGTTGCATAATTGCCACAAAACACCGTGCCTTCATCGGCCACCCAAAGTAGGTTGCTTGTGTGTCATTTGTAAAGAGAAGTATTCAGTCTGGTGAAGGAATGTTTTGTACAATGTATACTTTAGTGACTTGTACTGTAGATGAAGCTGCTGGTCCCATTTCTCTTTTTAGATGCTCCACTGTAGTCAGTGCTGCAGTGTGAACTTAGTACTACATCAGTCTTCTCTTGTCGTGCCAGTTATTTTGAGGCATGTAATGGTCAGATTTTTGCCATCTTTGCATTCTGTTTGTTCATATTATGGTAACACGATTAATGGGTGACATAATGGTCAGGTGGCTGGTTTGCGACTTTACATTGCCATCGGTTGCTTTTAGCAGAAATTCATTGTTAAAAACGATCAACCCGTATGATTGTGTTCACCCAAAAGGGGTGGTTGTCCTTACCCAATATAGTTAGGTTAGTAGGTTACCCAAGACTGGTTCTACTGCTGTAAAATTTGCCAGAAATGGTAAAGCTAAAATTAATAATAGATGCTCTGTTTGGCAAGAAATTGGGTCAATTGATGCACAAAAGCAGAAACTTGCTTATGCAAAAGTTGACGGTTTGAAATCATCAGTGGGCACCACTGAACATCTCACTTGGCACTGTTGACATCAGTGCAATTCATGGCCGCTTTTACATAAGTAGGCTTTTAAACCGCACATTAGTGTGATGTATATCACAGTATATCTCATCTCACCAGTCACCAATGGTTGATTTTCCAAAGCGGGCTGATTGACCTGGGAGCACTGTGCCCATGTAGGGTAGTAGATGTGAGGTGAAGTCAGCCTGTCATGGTCACACCATAGTGAACTAAACTCATGAACTAAGCTCCTCATCAGAATTCCGCATTGGTCTTGTGGTTGTACTAACGTTGGACTTTGGGGAGATGGTGTGCATTCGAATGATGTGTTGTTGGAATACAAACTACACAATTGTGTTAGACACATCCAGTTAGCTTGTAGGGATGGTTCTTGGGCAGTCAAGTGCGTTCACAAATTCCCCAAAATATATAGTTTTGCCTGTGGGTGCGTGAGCAGCTTTATGCAGAGACCTGTCCACCCATCATTTGGACGGCTAAAACCCGTTGTGGACGGGTAGAAATATGGGTGGACGGGTACAAAAGTGAAGGAGCAAAAAAGGTTTTCATAAACTATAGATATATTGTCAGTTATGCCATGAAAATGGGTGTCATATGTGTGAAAGTTGGATCAATCCTAGCAGATCTGGGCCGTGTTTTTGCAGGGTTCGGGTTTGCAAAGTCACTGCGAATCACTCAAGATTGTACAAATTACAAAACATTTATGTGGGTGTCTGGTGGTTTAAACCAATATGAAACATAGTATTAATTTTTGGGGGACTTGGCAAACTCATCGGTCAATATCAAACCACCTGTGATGGTGCAGGAGTTGTGAGTCATGTAGTGGTATTGTGGATTGACAGTGTTGTTAATTAATGTTCACGTAAAATTGCATCACACATTATGCATGACATTTTCAATGCATCCATTGCCATCACTCATGTCTAGCATAAATCCTCAGTGAGTTTCAATAAAGTCTTCATCCAGAGAACTCAAATGACCTAAAACTATATATACTTAATGTAAAAGTCAGTTTATAATTTAAATTGTGAGACAAGTTAATTATGTTTGCATCGTTTATGCCCAGCATATAGTGTATAGGGTCCAGATTATTCAAATAAATTTTATTTGATTTTCACTTCAACACAACAGTAATAAAGCAGCTGACTGTGTAAAATTAGCTACACAGAGAGCAGTGTTTCGTAATAACACTAGCACGTATCACCAACATTGGCATTCATTGCAACAAAGAGCATGCTATCAGTGTCTGGCATTGAACTTGTTTACCAAGCACCACACCCCTTCTGTACATCTGTACTGCTTCCAATTTAGTGAACAGACAATTTAGGGAGTCAGCAGTGTCCAGCTGAATGAAGCCGATAATAAATCACCCACTTCTCGCCCCAAATAACATGCTGATTCCCTTGCTCAACACTGGCATTGTGTTAGTTATGAGAGTGCAGCGTAATAAACATTCAACAGGAGTGCTGGCAGATGGAGGATACTGTAACTGTGGGTTCACTTTACTTGCTGCAGCAGTCTGCTCTGTGACTGTCCAGATGTCTACAGTTACAGTGGGGCTTGTAATTCTGTATTTTTTCTATGCGAAGATCTTATCTCAAAACCACTAAGTAGTTGCCCAAATTGAATGAGCATTCACATGAGTACTGAGGTCATCTCAATGTTTGTCTGTGATTGGAAGTGGTCTAGGATCCTTCTTTGATTCATTGGTCCAAGGCTTGAAGCTGAGCTTAGCCATTGTTTCTTGCACTGTGAGTGAACTATATGCTCAGGCTGGGGTTAAAATAGTCGTAGTCTGGTAGTCCGAGGACTACCAGAAATTTGGTCAGACTACCAAAAATGAAGACAGCAGTAGTCCAATGGATTACAAAAAAATTGGGAATATTTGTCAAATTTTGCCTTTGTCATGTTATTTTTCTTAAATCTGGGCAATATGACTACCAGATATATCTGAAGACTACCAGATTTCCCAACTCAGTAGTCCTGCTGACTACCAAAAATTGTGGAGTTATTTCAACCCCTGCTGCTGTCCTCTGAACATTATTGGAACATCAGTGCCCTTCACCTGGTTTGGAGAGTGATTCATGGTAATGAGCGAATAATTTAGTGTGTGGCTCTGACTGTATTGTCACATGGATTGTCTGGCGCTTCCCTCACAGAATATAAACACTTGCGATATAGGGCTTAGATGACCTGACAAATCTGGCATGGTCGTCAATTTGTCTGGCGTATAAGCCAGCTATCTACGACTCTACGTAGAAGTATGCAGCACAAAGATATGTATGCTTGACTGCTGATATATACTGTTATGTGTCTGCTGCATAATCTACAGCATGTAAACTCTAGGAGGAGCTCTGTGCTTGGTCAGACTATCCAATGTTCAATTACCCAGGTACACTAGGTTCAGGTCTGAATACAGTTCAGACTTCAACATGGATTTCAAACATGTTCCATCTAAGTAGAATATTCCTACATAAATCATTATAATATTATAGCCAGAGAATGCATTCAGTCATAATATATTCATCAATGTGTAGTGTAATTGTGTACATCAGTACTACTAATAGTTTACTTCGAATGAGTCAGGTGGTCCCCACTGACTAGTCAGAGTGCATTGTACTGTGCGTGTGTGTGTGTAGTGGTGCTATTTCAGTAATTTTTACTCCTGCCCAAATCTCTCCTCCCTGATCCCAAGTCCCCTAATCCCCACTCTGCCTTCCCTGTGCTGGCTGGACTGTGTCTGTGCGGAAGGTGACATTGTTTCATGGGACCACTGCGGGCCAGGCGTGACAGGGCCCAGGTTGATCCAGTGACTAACTCCAGCAAAATCAATTCTGCCGCATGAATTATGCCATCTGCCAATGGTGGATTCATCCTGGTATTTCGTCATTCAGTGTTGCCACGGTAACGGGTTGAGTGAGAGTGGTGTGCTTGGACGCTGACCAGTGTGAGTGGAAGCTGACTGGAGCGTTGTTTTGGCACAGAGAATGGGTTGGGTTCACACAGGGGTTGAATGACATCATGGGACAATTGATGGAGTCGGTCTCACTTAAGTGGCGTGTATTAACTGGGTGACCATGACATAATGTCACCACTGTGTCTGTCAAGACAGAATGACCCTTCAGGGCACTGGGATTGTTCTGAGGATGTGGCTTCATCATAGAATGCATTGACGTAATTCTGGGCCGTTATTTAGCATATTTGAATGAAAATGAAGACATAGTGCCTGCCAAGTTGCATTTCATAAAACTGAACTTCTGCATATAACTACATCCTCTGTCTGACACTAGTATTCTTCTGGAGTAGTAATAGTAGTAGTAGCAGCAGCAGCAGCAGCAGTTGTAGTGCTTAGCTAAGCTGAAACATAGGTTCTGTTTTGCATAATACTTAATGCTGTTTGGCATATTACTACATGGCAATTTCATCTCTGGATATCTCATGTTTTAAGTGTATCGTCAGATATTGTTGTACATATGTTTGTACATATTATGTACAAGACATACAAATTACAAAAGTTGTTCACTTTGTACAATCCTGTCTGGAATCAGTCTGAAATGATAGCTGCCATTAAAGACACATTTGTTTGAAATCCTATTCAAACCCTTATTAATCATTCTAATTTGGGGAAGTGTTATTCAGTGGCCCATCTCTCCTTGTCCTTTTCCACTTCAATCAGTGATTTACAATTGTATACTTGTCACTTGTATGTAACTATGTATTCTGATTGTTGTGATTGTTGTTGAAATGAAAACTTAATTGACTAAAGGTTAAACATAAACTGTGTTGGTCACTAATGGGTTAATGATAAGTGACCTTAATTAAAGATGCAGAGCTAATTCAAATTGTGGTCACCCAGCCTCCCACTCCAACAACAAGAAGTGCCAGTGATAAATTAATCAGCATGAAACCCCCCACCCCCACCCCACCCCACCCAGCAGCTACAGCTGGTCTCAATCAATTCCTGCAGCTAGCAGCAGCTATGCAGTGAGGATTATCATGCCAGTAATACCACATAATCTTTGTTCTACAAGGGGATGCCTTTCCGAGGAAGTGGTCTATTTATACTCTGCGGAGGACAGACTCGTGTTTTTTGGCACTGTTGTTTTTGAGATTGCAGTGCACCTGGCGTTTTGCCTGGTCAGGTGGCTCAAGTGTCTGTGCTTGCTTGATCAAAACAATGAGTTCTGGCTGTGAGGACTTAGCCAGACTGTTCTTGCTGTGAGGACTTAGCCAGACTGTTCTGGCTGTGAGGACTTAGCCAGACTGTTCTGGCTGTGAGGACTTAGCCAGACTGTTCTTGCTGTGAGGACTTAGCCAGACTGTTCTTGCTGTGAGGACTTAGCCAGACTGTTCTGACTGTGAGGACTTAGCCAGACTGTTCTGGCTGTGAGGACTTAGCCAGACTGTTCTTGCTGTGAGGACTTAGCCAGACTGTTCTTGCTGTGAGGACTTAGCCAGACTGTTCTTGCTGTGAGGACTTAGCCAGACTGTTCTTGCTGTGAGGACTTAGCCAGACTGTCCTTGCTGTGAGGACTTAGCCAGACTGTTCTTGCTGTGAGGACTTAGCCAGACTGTTCTTGCTGTGAGGACTTAGCCAGACTGTTCTTGCTGTGAGGACTTAGCCAGACTGTTCTTGCTGTGAGGACTTAGCCAGACTGTTCTTGCTGTGAGGACTTAGCCAGACTGTTCTTGCTGTGAGGACTTAGCCAGACTGTCCTTGCTGTGAGGACTTAGCCAGACTGTCCTTGCTGTGAGGACTTAGCCAGACTGTCCTTGCTGTGAGGACTTAGCCAGACTGTTCTTGCTGTGAGGACTTAGCCAGACTGTTCTTGCTGTGAGGACTTAGCCAGACTGTTCTTGCTGTGAGGACTTAGCCAGACTGTTCTTGCTGTGAGGACTTAGCCAGACTGTTCTTGCTGTGAGGACTTAGCCAGACTGTTCTTGCTGTGAGGACTTAGCCAGACTGTTCTTGCTGTGAGGACTTAGCCAGACTGTTCTTGCTGTGAGGACTTAGCCAGACTGTTCTTGCTGTGAGGACTTAGCCAGACTGTTCTTGCTGTGAGGACTTAGCCAGACTGTTCTTGCTGTGAGGACTTAGCCAGACTGTTCTTGCTGTGAGGACTTAGCCAGACTGTCCTTGCTGTGAGGACTTAGCCAGACTGTCCTTGCTGTGAGGACTTAGCCAGACTGTCCTTGCTGTGAGGACTTAGCCAGACTGTTCTTGCTGTGAGGACTTAGCCAGACTGTCCTTGCTGTGAGGACTTAGCCAGACTGTTCTTGCTGTGAGGACTTAGCCAGACTGTTCTTGCTGTGAGGACTTAGCCAGACTGTTCTTGCTGTGAGGACTTAGCCAGACTGTTCTTGCTGTGAGGACTTAGCCAGACTGTCCTTGCTGTGAGGACTTAGCCAGACTGTCCTTGCTGTGAGGACTTAGCCAGACTGTCCTTGCTGTGAGGACTTAGCCAGACTGTCCTTGCTGTGAGGACTTAGCCAGACTGTCCTTGCTGTGAGGACTTAGCCAGACTGTTCTTGCTGTGAGGACTTAGCCAGACTGTTCTTGCTGTGAGGACTTAGCCAGACTGTTCTTGCTGTGAGGACTTAGCCAGACTGTTCTTGCTGTGAGGACTTAGCCAGACTGTTCTTGCTGTGAGGACTTAGCCAGACTGTTCTTGCTGTGAGGACTTAGCCAGACTGTTCTTGCTGTGAGGACTTAGCCAGACTGTTCTTGCTGTGAGGACTTAGCCAGACTGTTCTTGCTGTGAGGACTTAGCCAGACTGTTCTTGCTGTGAGGACTTAGCCAGACTGTTCTTGCTGTGAGGACTTAGCCAGACTGTCCTTGCTGTGAGGACTTAGCCAGACTGTTCTTGCTGTGAGGACTTAGCCAGACTGTTCTTGCTGTGAGGACTTAGCCAGACTGTTCTTGCTGTGAGGACTTAGCCAGACTGTTCTTGCTGTGGGAAAGGGGGCCCTGGTTAGCCAGACTGTTCTTGCTGTGAGGACTTAGCCAGACTGTTCTTGCTGTGAGGACTTAGCCAGACTGTTCTTGCTGTGAGGACTTAGCCAGACTGTTCTGACTGTGAGGACTTAGCCAGACTGTTCTTGCTGTGAGGACTTAGCCAGACTGTTCTTGCTGTGAGGACTTAGCCAGACTGTCCTTGCTGTGAGGACTTAGCCAGACTGTTCTTGCTGTGAGGACTTAGCCAGACTGTTCTTGCTGTGAGGACTTAGCCAGACTGTCCTTGCTGTGAGGACTTAGCCAGACTGTTCTTGCTGTGAGGACTTAGCCAGACTGTTCTTGCTGTGAGGACTTAGCCAGACTGTTTTTGCTGTGAGGACTTAGCCAGACTGTTCTTGCTGTGAGGACTTAGCCAGACTGTCCTTGCTGTGAGGACTTAGCCAGACTGTCCTTGCTGTGAGGACTTAGCCAGACTGTTCTTGCTGTGAGGACTTAGCCAGACTGTTCTTGCTGTGAGGACTTAGCCAGACTGTTCTTGCTGTGAGGACTTAGCCAGACTGTCCTTGCTGTGAGGACTTAGCCAGACTGTCCTTGCTGTGAGGACTTAGCCAGACTGTTCTTGCTGTGAGGACTTAGCCAGACTGTTCTTGCTGTGAGGACTTAGCCAGACTGTCCTTGCTGTGAGGACTTAGCCAGACTGTCCTTGCTGTGAGGACTTAGCCAGACTGTTCTTGCTGTGAGGACTTAGCCAGACTGTTCTTGCTGTGAGGACTTAGCCAGACTGTTCTTGCTGTGAGGACTTAGCCAGACTGTTCTTGCTGTGAGGACTTAGCCAGACTGTTCTTGCTGCGAGGACTTAGCCAGACTGTCCTTGCTGCTTGCCTCGTACTTTATGAGCAAGGAGTGTTTTATACATACAGGACTATATCAAGGAACGTGATTAACCCTTTAGAATCCACATCATCTTAAAATGTAACGGAACCACAACCATTGACCACATATTTTTTAAGCAGTTGTCAACTAATTGCAACCATATGTACAGTTAAAACAGTTGAACTGAATGTACACTGTGCATGTATACTGTAAATTTAGTCGTGGAAATCAGCTCTTGAAATGAAAGCACTGTTAGGACAGGCATTGGACAGATGGACATAAAATCAATGGTTCTTTGCTTTTAATGCTTTCATAGCAGATTTTGTAACTGAAGACGACATGTTAGTGTCAAATAGCAATTACACAGTGTCTGGTCAGTTGGCATCACCGTGGCAACTAATAGCACTTGGTCATTAAGTGTAAAAAGAAATGGTAAAGTTTACAGTATTGAACTTATATTAAAAGTATGTTTGTCTGGTTAATGGTTTACGTGCAAAGCCTGTATGGCTATACTAACAATAAGTCAATAATACTTGTTCTTGTATTGCTCGATTTCTTATTAAAAGTTAATCAGTTCACTCACAATTTATATTATAAACAAACAATTTAAAAAACAATAAAAATACGTATATAAATTTAAATGGTTAATAAATTAATATATTAATATATATATATATATATATATATATATATATATATATATATAAGAAAAACAATTAAATCTACAACTCACTCTAGTGTCATGTAAATAGATGTGACTAATTGCCACCATAAGTGTGTTGGTGCATTGCAAACAAGTGTTTGGCTTCTAGTAACAACCCATACTGCGATAATTGGTAAGAAATTGGAATTCAGTGTGGAATTTTAAAATGTTACTTTTCTATTCATAGACTTATCTACAGTGTAGACGAATGCCTGGCAGTATTGGCATGTACAACTGTTTTTAGTATTTTGGTAATACAAAGTCGTATTACAAATTTAATGAGAGGAAATAAAGAGAAACACTAGTGACCCACCTGTTACGCAGCACATGTGGTGAACCTTGCTTGCTGCTTTCTCTTTCGCTGTGTCATATTGCAACTTGACATTTTAGTAGGTTGCACAATATGTCTACAGATGTGTACTGGCCACAGGGCTTTGGCCGGGATAAAACTGTAGCCAGGCACTTTTTGGTGGCCATGTAGATGTGAACTCATATACACTGTACATACAAGCCAGTTGATATGACATTGTGTTTTATGACCTGAGATAAACTACAAATACACATGTGACACTCATTTTCAAGACAACTGACAATTATGTATGATACTATGACTGTTAAAGACTGTTCCTTCATTGCTTTACCCGTCCACTGATGTTTCTACCCATCCACAAAAGGGGTTGACCTGTCCAAATGACGTCATTCCAGTGCCAAAGACGTTTGATGTAGTTTTCAGAAAAAACATATCCAGTTTGTGCTTCTTCAGATAAATCATGTTTTCTGCTCCATCTTATTGTGTAATAAACATGAAAATGTGATTACCTCAGTCAATAAAGCGGCATGTATCAGCCGTGCAATGCAGTTTACTGCAAAACACCTCTATCAGTTTGATGGCAGCATAAAAACCACAGTTTTTGCAGTTTATGTGATTTGGGCACATAACATGTTTTGGGGATAAATGCCTCGCTTGAGATAGGGTTGGCAATGTTCATGATTATTTCCAGCAGTCAGGACTGTAACGATAGAGCACTCACTTGATACTATTTAGTCGTGATACAATGTGTCGTTCTGTTTCCCTGTGAGAAATGCATCATGGGATCTGGGACATGATCTGTTGTTAATTTATTGGTACAGCTGTATTACTTTTCAAATTGGCTGGTGTAGTACATCTTGTAGATGCGTAGTTGTAGTACATCTTGTAGTTGAAGTACATCGTGTAGTTGTAGTATATCTTGTAGTTGTAGTACATCTTGTAATTCATGTAGTTGTAGTACATCGTGTAGTTGTAGTATATCTTGTAGTTGTAGTATGTCTTGTAGTTGTAGTATATCTTGTAGTTGTAGTACATCTTGTAGTTGTAATATATCTTGTAGTTGTAGTACATCGTGTAGTTGTAGTATGTCTTGTAGTTGTATGTCTTATAGTTGTTGTTATAGTTATATCTTGTAGTTGTAGTACATCTTGTACATCACCTAAAAATCTAACTGGAATCTCACTTTGCTCTGCCCCTGGCTACAAGTATGCTTAATCCAGTGATTTTGTTGCGCCACTTAGCTCGGATGATTCTGAGGATATTGGCATCATAGAAGTTATTTATTATTATTATCACAGGTTGTGTGTCATGTTTAATCAATACATCAGCTAATTATTACAACCATACCAGCAGTTTATGATAAATATTACTGTTTATTTTTTGCACAGATGCCACTAGATAAGTGCCTCACTTGTCTCTACCAATGTGTTAGTTATGTACCAGTGTGTTAGGCATGGCTTATACAGTATTCTCCTTCATATCCTACACTTACCATGTTTCTTTGTCCTCACAGTGCGGCCTACGACACTGTCACGGGTCAGAATGTCGCCATCAAGAAGCTCAGTCGACCATTCCAGAATGTGACGCATGCGAAGCGTGCCTACAGAGAGTTTGTACTCATGAAGCTCGTCAACCACAAGAATGTGAGTGATTGTGTCATTTTGTCAATGTAGGATAGAACGTCCAGTGTCTTTAGTTAATAATAATTGTAAAACTTTTATAGCTCCTACATCGCTAAAAATATCAAGCTCAGAGGTGCAACGTACAAAATCATTTGGCTAGTCATACACGGGGACAGGCAAAAGTTGTCATTGGAGAATGGAACCACACAAAAATTATGGTGGAAATGCAGTTTCAAATAAATATATTTAGAGTTTTTTTTACGAAAGGTGTCTATAGTTTAAGAATATTTAATCATAACAGGGAGTTGATTCCAAATTATTGGTGCAGCCACAGAGAAAGTGCATTTGCCAATATTCAGCTTATTTTAGGAACAAAAAGTTGTTTTTAAATGGATGATCTAAGGGTGCTAGAGATAACAGAGAAATGTAAGAGATTAACTAAGTATGTCGGTTGTTAAGTAGAAAGAATGCGGTATGTAACAGTAGCCAATTTAAATTTAATTCGGTATATAACTGGAAGCCAATGTACCTGCTTAAATAGCAGTAGTTGCTGCATTTCACGTAGTAGTTTGTTACTACTTGGTAAATGCTGCAGTATTTCCAATAGGTCTTTGATAGCATGTTTACAAATGCGTGCCTAGGGAAACAGGTTTGTTTGTTCTGTTGGCATTGTATTTGAAACGTATAATGGTAAATATATCATGTTTCTAAATATGGTTATTATATATGATTGATTAATTATACTAATTATACTAATTATACAAAGGGACTAAAAAAAACCCACACATTGCACACAAGTAAAACATTGTTAACATTACACATATTTATATTAAAACAAATGAGTAAATTAAATACCTTATTTTTTATAATATACCCTGACACACTATTAATTTTCGCAACAGTTTGACCAATGCTATTGTTATTGATTGCACATGTATAATTTAATCACAGAAATGAACACATGTAAACAATGTGAGAATTCATATTCATGACCACTGAACCATCTCTGTTTCATCCCATCTCTGGTTCACCAGTGAACCAGAGATGGTTCACCAGTGAACCAGAGATGGCTCACCAGTGAACCAGAGATGGCTCAGCGGTGAACCAGAGATGGCTTCACCAGTGAACCAGAGATGGTTCACCAGTGAACCAGAGATGGCTCACCAGGTGAACCAGAGATGGCTTTACCAGTGAACCAGAGATGGCTTTACCAGTGAACCAGAGATGGCTCAACAGTGAACCAGAGATGGCTCACCGGTGAACCAGAGATGGCTCAACGTGAACCAGAGATGGTTCACCGGTGAACCAGAGATGGTTCACCAGTGAACCAGAGATGGCTCACGGTGAACCAGAGATGGCTCACCAGTGAACCAGAGATGGCTCAACAGTGAACCAGAGATGGCTCACCAGTGAACCAGAGATGGCTCACCAGTGAACCAGAGATGGCTCACCAGTGAACCAGAGATGGCTTTAACCAGTGAACCAGAGATGGCTCACCAGAGAACCAGAGATGGCTCACCAAAGTGAACCAGAGATGGCTCACCAGTGAACCAGAGATGGCTCACCAGTGAACCAGAGATGGCTTTAACCCGTGAACCAGAGATGGCTTTACCAGTGAACCAGAGATGGCTCAACCCGTGAACCAGAGATGGCTCACCAGTGAACCAGAGATGGCTCAGTGGTGAACCAGAGATGGCTCACCAGTGAACCAGAGATGGCTCACCAGTGAACCAGAGATGGCTCACCAGTGAACCAGAGATGGCTCACCAGTGAACCAGAGATGGCTCAACAGTGAACCAGAGATGGCTCACCAGTGAACCAGAGATGGCTCAACAGTGAACCAGAGATGGCTCAACCCGTGAACCAGAGATGGCTTTACCAGTGAACCAGAGATGGCTCAACCCGTGAACCAGAGATGGCTCACCAGTGAACCAGAGATGGCTCAACAGTGAACCAGAGATGGCTCACCAGAGAACCAGAGATGGCTCAACAGTGAACCAGAGATGGTTCACCAGTGAACCAGAGATGGCTCAACAGTGAACCAGAGATGGTTCACCAGTGAACCAGAGATGGCTCAACAGTGAACCAGAGATGGCTCACCAGTGAACCAGAGATGGCTCAACAGTGAACCAGAGATGGCTCAACCAGTGAACCAGAGATGGCTCACCAGTGAACCAGAGATGGCTCAACCCGTGAACCAGAGATGGCTTACCAGTGAACCAGAGATGGCTCACCAGTGAACCAGAGATGGCTCACCAGTGAACCAGAGATGGCTCACCAGTGAACCAGAGATGGTTCACCAGTGAACCAGAGATGGCTCAACAGTGAACCAGAGATGGCTCACCAGTGAACCAGAGATGGCTCACAGTGAACCAGAGATGGCTCAACAGTGAACCAGAGATGGTTCACCAGTGAACCAGAGATGGCTCACCAGTGAACCAGAGATGGCTCACCAGTGAACCAGAGATGGTTCACCAGTGAACCAGAAATGGCTTCACCAGTGAACCAGAGATGGCTCACCAGTGAACCAGAGATGGCTCACCAGTGAACCAGAGATGGTTCACCAGTGAACCAGAAATGGTTCACCAGTGAACCAGAGATGGCTCAACCAGGGAACCAGAGATGGCTCACCAGTGAACCAGAGATGGCTCACCGTGTACCAGAGATGGTTCACCAGTGAACCAGAGATGGTTCAAATAATCAACCCATTCATTGTGTGTATATACGGAGAGATGATATGACACTACTGCTCTCTGTCTGTTAAGCAGCTTTGTAGAATGCAATTAACATGTTAAAGTAAGAGCCGCAATAACACACCAGCTACATCTGCTTTCTGTATTGTCAGGCTGCAGCCTTGACTTACATGTATGTTGTTACTTCTTTCAGATCATTGGGTTGCTGAATGCTTTCACACCACAGAAGACATTTGATGAGTTCCAGGATGTGTGAGTAGATGGAACACGTTACATCGTGTCAAAATGTTGACAGGTCTTTGTAAACTGTTGAATGGTCTATATAAAATGTTGAATGGTCTATATAAAATGTTGAATGGTCTTTGTAAAATGTTGAGTGGTCTTTGTAAAATGTTGAATGGTCTTTGTAAAATGTTGAGTGGTCTTTGTAAAATGTTGAGTGGTCTTTGTAAAATGTTGAGTGATCTTTGTAAAATGTTGAGTGGTCTTTGTAAAATGTTGAGTGATCTTTGTAAAATGTTGAGTGGTCTTTATAATATGTTGGCAGGTTTCTTTCTTCCCGTGATCACACATAACCTTCCCTTGATCACACTTAACCTTCCTGTGATCATGCTTAACCTTCCCGTGATCACACTTAACCTTCCTGTAATCACCCGTAATCCCCCCGTGATCACACTTAACCTTCCCGTGATCACACGTAATGTTCCTGTGATCACACGTAACCTTCCCGTGATCACACATAACATTCCCGTGATCACACTTAACCTTTCCGTGATCACACTTAACCTTCCCGTGATCACACTTAACCTTACCGAAACAGTAGAAGCCAGATGTTCCTCTACCTTAGAGCCGTGTCTGTCATATATTCAAGTAGTGTGTTTTTATTATTCTCCTTTTCTTTCCTTGTGTATCTGAGTTAATCAGGTCATGATTCTCGGTCTCTAGTTGTTGTGCCTCACTTTCCTTGTGCTATTTGAACATATCCATTGCCCTCTGGATTTTGTTCTCCGTCTCCAAATATCCCCTGATCCCTACAAATCTCCCAGCACTGGTGGTCATCTACATCTGTTTCCTTCACCTCTCTGGGTGGCTGCCTTTGCCAGCTGTTCTTCCCCCTGTCCATTATACTCTGGATCTGAGTACTCATCAGATATGCATGATTTCTTCTGATCAGTCCAGCCGCTGAATCACTATCCACACAATCATAATACAATCAATTCTAATAATGATTCATATTATGGTGACTCATGGAAAATCTGATCATGGAATGACACGATGTACTTCAGTAACTAGCTATTTTTATAACATTTATCGAAATGTTTTTGTGTGACCAAACTATCAATATGGAAATTGCTTAACAGCTTCAAAACACACACTCTGTGTTAGACCGTCGTAAATGGTGCATTAGTGCATGGACATAAATGGACAGTGTGACCTTGCTGCATCCTCTTGGGATTGATTTTCTTTGGTGCTTGATAACTTAGGTTTAGAAAGAAACACAGCGTTGAGCCACATAGTTTCTTCAGGCAGCCAATTCATTTTGTTCGCATCCAATCCGTGTTTGACATCTACGATCTGCTGGCAGTAAGAGGAGCATTCAGGAAGACAGGATATGTTTCTGTGAAGATATATCATATATCCTGACTGCATATGCCATGCCATGTCAAGACGATGGCAAGAAATTTATGAAATCAATGCCAGGTTGTTTTTATTGGTGCAAAGGAACTCTTTCTTACCACACAGTGGACGTGTTTCAACTACTTATTTTGTGGCTTTATTGAGTGTCGTGATATGAGACTGTTTTGTAAGTGGGTAAGACTGTTTTGTAGGGTCACAACCATCCTTAGAATGAATTATTCTCATTATTAAGGATTTGAATGTCAGCATGGCAGTTTGTGTTAACACTGAACTGTTGAATTTAACAATTGTTTCTGCATCGCCAGAACATTAAAATGTTAATTAACTAGGATATGTGACATTCGTGGTTGATATATATTTATATATAGAATGCTAGTATGGTTGTAACAAATGTATCATAACATGATTTTACAGTAAAAACGAACAGAATATGTCCCTTTAGGTGGATTGTTTTGTGTTGTTTTCCGTGGTGTTCATTGAAGTGTTTGTGGTGTTATAGATATCTCGTCATGGAGCTGATGGACGCAAATCTGTGCCAGGTGATTCAGATGGACCTCGACCACGAGCGCATGTCCTACCTGCTCTACCAGATGCTGTGTGGCATCAAACATTTACACTCAGCCGGCATCATACACAGGGTAAACCTATTGCACATTTACACTCGGCCGGCATCATACACAGGGTAAACCTATTGTACATTTACACTCGGCCGGCATCATACACAGGGTAAACCTATTGTACATTTACACTCGGCCGGCATCATACACAGGGTAAACCTATTGTACATTTACACTAGGCTGGCATCATACACAGGGTAAACCTATTGTACATTTACACTAGGCCGGCATCATACACAGGGTAAACCTATTGTACATTTACACTCGGCAGGCATCATACACAGGGTAAACCTATTGTACATTTACACTCGGCCGGCATCATACACAGGGTAAACCTATTGTACATTTACACTCGGCACGGCATCATACACATGGTAAACCTATTGACATTTACACTCGGCCGGCATCATACACAGGGTAAACCTATTGTACATTTACACTCGGCCGGCATCATACACAGGGTAAACCTATTGTACATTTACACTCGGCCGGCATCATACACAGGGTAAACCTATTGTACATTTACACTCGGCCGGCATCATACACAGGGTAAACCTATTGTACATTTACACTCGGCCGGCATCATACACAGGGTAAACCTATTGTACATTTACACTCGGCCGGCATCATACACAGGGTAAACCTATTGTACATTTACACTGGCCGGCATCATACACAGGGTAAACCTATTGTACATTTACACTGGCAGGCATCATACACAGGGTAAACCTATTGTACATTTACACTAGGCCGGCATCATACACAGGGTAAACCTATTGTACATTTACACTCGGCCGGCATCATACACAGGGTAAACCTATTGTACATTTACACTAGGCCGGCATCATACACAGGGTAAACCTATTGTACATTTACACTCGGCCGGCATCATACACAGGGTAAACCTATTGTACATTTACACTCGGCCGGCATCATACACAGGGTAAACCTATTGTACATTTACACTCGGCCGGCATCATACACAGGGTAAACCTATTGTACATTTACACTCGGCCGGCATCATACACATGGTAAACCTATTGTACATTTACACTAGGCCGGCATCATACACAGGGTAAACCTATTGTACATTTACACTCGGCCGGCATCATACACAGGGTAAACCTATTGTACATTTACACTTGGCCGGCATCATACACAGGGTAAACCTATTGTACATTTACACTGGCCGGCATCATACACAGGGTAAACCTATTGTACATTTACACTGGCCGGCATCATACACAGGGTAAACCTATTGTACATTTACACTCGGCCGGCATCATACACAGGGTAAACCTATTGTACATTTACACTTGGCCGGCATCATACACAGGGTAAACCTATTGTACATTTACACTTGGCCGGCATCATACACAGGGTAAACCTATTGTACATTTACACTCGGCGGCATCATACACAGGGTAAACCTATTGTACATTTACACTCGGCCGGCATCATACACAGGGTAAACCTATTGTACATTTACACTCGGCAGGCATCATACACAGGGTAAACCTATTGTACATTTACACTCGGCCGGCATCATACACAGGGTAAACCTATTGTACATTTACACTTGGCCGGCATCATACACAGGGTAAACCTATTGTACATTTACACTAGGCCGGCATCATACACAGGGTAAACCTATTGTACATTTACACTCGGCCGGCATCATACACAGGGTAAACCTATTGCACATTTACACTCGGCCAGCGTCATACACAGGGTAAACCTATTGTACATTTACACTCGGCCGGCGTCATACACAGGGTAAACCTATTGTACATTTACACTCGGCCGGCATCATACACAGGGTAAACCTATTGTACATTTACACTCGGCCGGCATCATACACAGGGTAAACCTATTGTACATTTACACTAGGCCGGCATCATACACAGGGTAAACCTATTGTACATTTACACTCGGCAGGCGTCATACACAGGGTAAACCTATTGTACATTTACACTCGGCCGGCATCATACACAGGGTAAACCTATTGTACATTTACACTCGGCCGGCATCATACACAGGGTAAACCTATTGTACATTTACACTCGGCCGGCATCATACACAGGGTAAACCTATTGTACATTTACACTCGGCCGGCATCATACACAGGGTAAACCTATTGTACATTTACACTGGCCGGCATCATACACAGGGTAAACCTATTGTACATTTACACTCGGCCGGCATCATACACAGGGTAAACCTATTGTACATTTACACTCGGCCGGCATCATACACAGGGTAAACCTATTGTACATTTACACTTGGCCGGCATCATACACATGGTAAACCTATTGTACATTTACACTCGGCCGACATCATACACAGGGTAAACCTATTGTACATTTACACTCGGCGGCATCATACACAGGGTAAACCTATTGCACATTTACACTCGGCCGGCATCATACACAGGGTAAACCTATTGTACATTTACACTCGGCGGCATCATACACAGGGTAAACCTATTGTACATTTACACTCGGCCGGCATCATACACAGGGTAAACCTATTGACATTTACACTCGGCAGGCATCATACACAGGGTAAACCTATTGTACATTTACACTCGGCCGGCATCATACACAGGGTAAACCTATTGTACATTTACACTCGGCCGGCATCATACACAGGGTAAACCTATTGTACATTTACACTCGGCCGACATCATACACAGGGTAAACCTATTGTACATTTACACTCGGCCGGCATCATACACAGGGTAAACCTATTGTACATTTACACTCGGCCGGCATCATACACAGGGTAAACCTATTGTACATTTACACTCGGCGGCATCATACACAGGGTAAACCTATTGTACATTTACACTTGGCCGGCATCATACACAGGGTAAACCTATTGTACATTTACACTCGGCCGGCATCATACACAGGGTAAACCTATTGTACATTTACACTCGGCAGGCATCATACACAGGGTAAACCTATTGTACATTTACACTCGGCCGACATCATACACAGGGTAAACCTATTGTACATTTACACTCGGCCGACATCATACACAGGGTAAACCTATTGTACATTTACACTCGGCCGGCATCATACACAGGGTAAACCTATTGTACATTTACACTCGGCCGGCATCATACACAGGGTAAACCTATTGCACATTTACACTCGGCCGGCATCATACACAGGGTAAACCTATTGTACATTTACACTCGGCCGGCATCATACACAGGGTAAACCTATTGTACATTTACACTTGGCAGGCATCATACACAGGGTAAACCTATTGTACATTTACACTCAGCAGGCATCATACACAGGGTAAACCTATTGTACATTTACACTCGGCAGGCATCATACACAGGGTAAACCTATTGTACATTTACACTCGGCCGGCATCATACACAGGGTAAACCTATTGCACATTTACACTAGGCCGGCATCATACACAGGGTAAACCTATTGTACATTTACACTAGGCCGGCATCATACACAGGGTAAACCTATTGTACATTTACACTAGGCCGGCGTCATACACAGGGTAAACCTATTGCACATTTACACTCGGCCGGCATCATACACAGGGTAAACCTATTGCACATTTACACTCGGCCGGCATCATACACAGGGTAAACCTATTGTACATTTACACTAGGCCGGCATCATACACAGGGTAAACCTATTGTACATTTACACTAGGCCGGCATCATACACAGGGTAAACCTATTGTACATTTACACTCGGCCGGCGTCATACACAGGGTAAACCTATTGTACATTTACACTCGGCCGGCATCATACACAGGGTAAACCTATTGCACATTTACACTCGGCCAGCATCATACACAGGGTAAACCTATTGTACATTTACACTCGGCCGGCATCATACACAGGGTAAACCTATTGTACATTTACACTCGGCCGGCATCATACACAGGGTAAACCTATTGTACATTTACACTAGGGCCCGGGGTCATACACAGGGTAAACCTATTGTACATTTACACTCGGCCGGCATCATACACAGGGTAAACCTATTGCACATTTACACTCGGCAGGCATCATACACAGGGTAAACCTATTGTACATTTACACTAGGCCGGCATCATACACAGGGTAAACCTATTGCACATTTACACTAGGCCGGCATCATACACAGGGTAAACCTATTGTACATTTACACTAGGCAGGCATCATACACAGGGTAAACCTATTGCACATTTACACTCGGCAGGCATCATACACAGGGTAAACCTATTGTACATTTACACTCGGCAGGCATCATACACAGGGTAAACCTATTGTACATTTACACTCGGCCGGCATCATACACAGGGTAAACCTATTGTACATTTACACTCGGCCGGCATCATACACAGGGTAAACCTATTGTACATTTACACTCGGCAGGCATCATACACAGGGTAAACCTATTGTACATTTACACTCGGCCGGCATCATACACAGGGTAAACCTATTGTACATTTACACTCGGCAGGCATCATACACAGGGTAAACCTATTGTACATTTACACTCGGCAGGCATCATACACAGGGTAAACCTATTGTACATTTACACTCGGCCGGCATCATACACAGGGTAAACCTATTGTACATTTACACTCGGCAGGCATCATACACAGGGTAAACCTATTGTACATTTACACTCGGCCGGCATCATACACAGGGTAAACCTATTGTACATTTACACTCGGCCGGCATCATACACAGGGTAAACCTATTGTACATTTACACTCGGCCGGCATCATACACAGGGTAAACCTATTGTACATTTACACTCGGCCGGCATCATACACAGGGTAAACCTATTGTACATTTACACTAGGCCGGCATCATACACAGGGTAAACCTATTGTACATTTACACTCGGCCGGCATCATACACAGGGTAAACCTATTGTACATTTACACTCGGCCGGCATCATACACAGGGTAAACCTATTGCACATTTACACTCGGCCGGCGTCATACACAGGGTAAACCTGTTGTACATTTACACTTGGCAGGCATCATACACATGGCAAACCTATTGTACATTTACACTCGGCCGGCATCATACACATGGTAAACCTATTGCACATTTACACTCGGCCGGCATCATACACAGGGTAAACCTATTGTACATTTACACTTTGCAGGCACCATACACAGGTTATGTAATTATTATGTATACAACGTGTAACTGTATTTACATTTTGCTAAGGTCATACACAACATAAGTTAATCAAACTTTTCTTCTCAATAACGTCAACAGGATGAGGTCTGTCATAGACATATAGGAAGCTATTGTAGTCACACTAAGTCAGTTAAGAGTGTTTTGGCTCATAAAAATCATCCTTGCATTCCTGTATTTGCCAGAAGTACAGTGTCAGATGTTCAATGTATTGTGCTGTAGGATTTGAAGCCGTCAAACATTGTCGTCAAGTCCGACTGTACATTGAAAATCCTTGACTTTGGCCTGGCACGTACCGCCGGCACCAGCTTCATGATGACACCCTATGTGGTGACCCGGTACTACCGCGCCCCAGAGGTGATCCTTGGCATGGGGTACAAGGAGAACGGTGGGTCTAGTTGGAAACCCTGTGTGGTTGAAGGGCCAACTCTTCTGAGTGTCTACGGAAGCATTTATACAATACTTGGTAGTGGCAATGCAGACGTGTCCGTTATTTTTTGCACTGCTGTAGGGCTCTGTAAGATGTATTACAAACACGAGAACTTCACAAAACAAGTGATAGTTATTATAGCATTAACTGTTTGCAATAGCACCTATTTCCCCTTGGAGGTGAAAAACGGGAACCCCAACAGCAACTTCATTATAACCTATCCTACATTATATCCGGGCATGTTATAAAGAGGCTTGAATGTAGTTAGAAGTAAAGAAATTGTAAAAACAGTAGCACAGTGCAGGACCCTATATTCTATCATCTTGATATGGTTAGGTGTTCAATTTAATGAACATTCAATGAGCTCTGTCCAGTAAAAGGTTTCAATTATGACTTCTCTTGGACAATTACAAATGAATGACTGGTTTACACTTTGCACAATAATCATGCATCCGATGAAAAGAAAATCCAGAATGCCACACAGATGTGTGAAAAATTACAGAAGACGGTATCAATAGGCAGCATAGTTCACTAGATCATAGCCACTAAAACTGTCAGGATTGTGAAATAAATAACCAATGGTATGTTTGCAATTTGCATGCTCTTCATTTATCATCAGTGGCTGGTGGAGTAGCGCAAATAATCACACAGCCAGTTGCTTGAACTACAACGCCACCACAGTGGTGAATTCAAGGATGACACAGTCGGCAATAGCATTTACAAAATGTGTGATTTGATGTCAATGCTTTCCAACATTAGTATATCATACTAACTGTTAATGACATCGACTGTGAAATGTGACGGTGACAGTGTTGTCATCCTGTTTGGTTTTAGTTGACATCTGGTCCGTTGGGTGCATCATGGGCGAGATGATCCGAGGGGGCGTCATGTTTCCTGGCTCAGACCGTATCCTCTCTCACTGGCTCACAGCTGTCTTGTAGCTTGTGGACTGGAGCAGCCGGTTTTGGGTTTCCTTCAGTCACTCGTGCCAGACGTCAGTGGCTGACTGAAACATTGCCTGTATCAAATATGCATGAAAGCACACGGGTGTAGACGGTCGTCATGCGGAAATATATTTATTATTTACGTGCACGCAAATCCACAGATGCATGCCTGCGCATTTACATGCATAAACATACAGACAAACACGCACACGCATGCCATGTATATACAGACAAACATGTACACACACATGCATACACGCCAACACACACACATACACACAAACAGACATACACACACAGGTATAAACACACATTTATTAGTAGTTCATTTTTAAGTGATTAATTTTATTTATGAATTGCTTTGATCATTTAGGCTGGAAACTCATTGAGGAGAAGAAAAACTGCTTCGGCAGAATGAGAGCCAGGTAGAGAATTTGGAAACAATGTCCTTGATTTTGGCAATAAACCTGAACTGAAATGAGTTTCTAATAAAATCTTCATGGCCATAACAAGCAGGAAGCCCCAATTCAGGGAATGGACATTTGTCCATACAAAAATCAACGCAACATAATCGACCGACCACAGTTGTCCTTGACCTTGGTGCCAGACATTGACCAGTGGAACAAGGTGATTGAGCAGCTGGGCACGCCATCCCCAGACTTCATGGAGCGCCTACAGCCGACCGTGCGTAACTACGTGGAGAACCGTCCCCGCTACCCCGGCTACCCGTTCGACAAGCTGTTCCCCGATGTGCTCTTCCCACCCGACAGCACGGAGCACAGCGGGCTGAAGGCAACGATGGCCCGGGACGTCCTTGGGAAGATGTTGGTGATTGACCCCGAGCGGCGCATCTCGGTAGACGAGGCGCTCATGCACCCCTACATCAACGTGTGGTACGACGAGGGCGAGGTGAACGGGGTGAGTAAACGACCGGGTCACATACCCAGTCTTTAGGAAACAGTTTTCTTATTATCATTAGAATTGTCATCAGTTATTCAGTTATTCAGCCCTGCAATCATAGTAGTTGTAGATTGTGCTAGTCTGACTTTTTCTGATGTGTTGTGCATGTTTCATAACTAAACAAATGTGCCAAATTTAAGGTAGGTATAGACTAATTTATAAAAATTATAATAATTTTTATTTGTAAAGCGCTGTATATTCCGCTCAGAGGCACATAAAATACATTGTAACACATACATATTTAAATATTCATAATCCATTTAAACTTGCACGTAAAGGCGAAATGTTAAATGATAATAAATAGATAATTAAATAAAGCTTCTAAAAATCCTAGTTCATAAGCTAAACTTATCAATAAAATATACAAGTAGTTTACAAATGCGGCCTTAAAAAGATGTCTTTTTAAGTTGGACTTAAAAAGTTCAAGTGAGTCTATTAGGCGCAGACTGTCCGGTAGATCATTCCACAGGCGCGGAGCCGTCACCAAAAAGCCACACCGACCACAGCGTTCTAAATTGTGGCGTGGTACTTGCAGGAGACGGCTTCCGGCGTTGCGGAGCTGGCGACCCGGTGTATATTCCGTAATCATGTCAGCGATGTATTCATGCGCTAGGTCCGTGTATCACTCGGGAGGTCAAAACCAGTATCTTGTATGTTATGCGCCATGGAACCGGCAGCCAGTGTAGCGCTATCAACACTGGCGTGATGTGGACGTGGTCTCGGCGCCGCTGCTGCGTAATTACATGCGCCGCCGAATTTTGCACTCGTTATGTTTAATTAAATTATTTTACATAATTTATTTTAATCTATAATAATCTATATTTTATAGTTTCATTTAACTGTTGCAGTTTTATGTAAAATGCCTGAGAGTATTTGATCTTAAATGGATTTGGCACTGTATAATTTTTTATTATAAATACAGAAGAATCTCAGGTTTGAGCAAAAATTGACCTGAATTGTGAGTTGACTGCATTAGCAGGACTACTTTCCTATACTTTACTGCTACCAAAACTATACACATGGTGGGCTGTAGACTATTCCAGGGTGACCTTATTTGTGAGGGGGCTGTAACATCACGGTTATCAGAAAACAAGGTTGGGTGTGGTTGTGTGTGGGTGTGTGTGTGGTGTGCGTGCATGCATGCGTGGGTGTGTGATGCAGACATTTCCCGCAGGCCGATATATCCATGAGTATGTCTGAAAATACTCCAAATTGTTTATGGTTTTGACTTAACTTCTTAACTAATGTTTTAATTGAACACAGAAAGTTAATTGTTTTGTTTTTAAAGCGAGACTGTGATTGTGATTTTATAAAGAAACATTTGACAGAAGCATAGTCATGTGATCTATACAGTGAATGTGAGTGTTTATTTTCAGCCTCCCCCTTCACAGTATGACCACTCCATTGGAGAGACTGACCACACCGTGGAGCAGTGGAAAGGTGAGGCGCCTTCCCCCACTCCCAATAGGAACAGGACACTGTTATCTATTTTATTTATTTTTATTTATACACAAAAACAATAGTTACAGAAACCAAAAATCTGTGCAGTGCGATGAGTAGACGAACAAATGATAAGTGTGCTGTGCAATATATGGCAAGAAAATAAAATGATTCGCTCGTATGCGGGATTTATTCTGCGTCCAGAATTAAGTAAGTTAATACAATCTGTCTGATGATTTTACCAAAACTACACATAAATTGTTGTACGAACGAACTTACATGTAACAGATTTTTTGAAACATTTATTAGAACACAACCGTCACATTGAGGACGCATGATTACATACGCCAAAAGGGTCATGATTAACTAGTGCACCCAGGAAAAGCATGTACACCAGATAGTTTTGCTTCATTGAGATGAAATGTTATACGTATGTTTGTGTATGTTGTTCTGCAGAGTTGATATACAAGGAGGTGGTAGACTATGAGAGGCAGAGCCAACAGTCGTCAACTGCGGGTGTCAACAATCACATAACAGGCAAGTGAAGTAGTAGTCTGTCTCCCTGTACCAATCCCATCCCTGCTGATGAGGTGGGGCAGGAAGAAACTAAGTTGGTGGTGAAGTGAGCTGGCATTTTATGACTCACAAACCTACAACTGCACACACGTGCACACACACACGTGTGCATACACACACCTCAGCCCTTGAGAACTGCATCATGTCGTACAGACATATTTGTTACGTGTTCACACCAACACTAGGATTTAAGTGAAGTTCCGTCAGTTGGGTTGTATTAGATCCTGACAGCAAAAATGTAGTTGTAAAGTCAGATTAATGTTGAAGGTGTGAATGGATGTCACGCAATGTTTCATATCACTATAATTTATGTTTTGCTTTCTGTTTATAGCAGATAGCAACTTAAGAAATGTCTTGTTCTACAATCGAGTTTAGAAGGTTCCAAACTGTAGGTAATGTAACTAACATTGTTATGTTGGCAGGAGGAAATGCCACCAATGAAGGCGGCACTGGTGCGAATAGCGTAATATCTTCACAAGGCCGCCAGCGATGATGACAGTGGCACCACCTACCGTGACCATGTCGTTGTCGTCACTTGTACAAAGTCCGAGTGTGTAAAAAATCAGGATGTAATTTATCAATCTAGCTTTAACAAAGGACGCAGCGGTTGTCAGCGAGATAGTTCTTGCTGATGTGTACCGATGGAGAGATGAAGGCATTAATGAGGGCAGTCTGTTTAGCCCTCAACGCACTGTCCCATCTGACTGTGTGTAATAGACATTGCAGGGCTTGCTGGATGGGTGAACTGTCTCAAAGATGGTGTTGTGAGTGTCGTTTTACAGAAGTTCACGTACGTGCAGTGACCACACCACACGTAAGGAATCATGAATGTTTCGTAAAAGCATTACACCTTTTTTCATAAAACTTGCAATGATCATGAAATTCCTAGCTACAGGCAGTTTTAATTACTATGCATTCGTGTGTTTATAGAGCTGCATGGCGTTTTGCTTCATAGAACGTTTGTAATTTGAAAGAACTTACATTTGGCAGCCGTGTTTACGATATACAGCTGTAAATGGATTCGGGTCAGAATGAATAAATGTCGATTCAGATAACCATTGACAAGGCAACAGTTTACATTTGAAGTGTAAACAAAAGGTTTTTACCCTTTTATTTGTCAAGAAGACTTAATGTTCGTAAAATAAAAACCGCTCATGAAACTGATGTCAAATTTTTCCATGAAACCAATCCTTTAAAAAAATTTTTAATGCAGCGGCATTCATGTTGTCATTTTGTTGTTATATGTGAGTTTGTGTGCAAGGACATATCAGTATGTGTCACCGTGAAATACTTCACCGAGAACGACTGTGTGGCACCGAGTTCTGTTTTCATGCAGATTTCTGTCATTTCTTCTGTAGTTTCACATCTTCATCAGTGTTTTGGGGATTTTTGCAACTGATAATGTTAGAATAGTCTTACCAAGCTGATGACAGTGTGACCTTAATAAAGATATTATACTTGAGTTATAATTCTAAAAGACCTGGCAGAGGATTAGTTATACAATATACACTGGATGTTATTGTGTCTGTGATTTCTTCTGTGTAGGTATATCTATACCTTTATAAATATATTGATTGATTGATCTACACCTTTAAGAACTAAATTTATTCATACACTGTACATTGTTGTTTCAAGGTTCAAAAATATATCCACACTTTGGAAAACATGTTCACAATGCTTGAGACATGAGGTATACAATGTTTTTGGTACTGTTGAAATTGCACTATACATTCGATGATTCAGAGTCAGGCTATACAAAACGGTTTACTTGTTCTAGTTAAGATAGTGTTAACCTATGCTGCAAAGCAAGCAATAAGATTTTAGATACTGATAAACCATTCAGGATGTCGATGACTGCGTGTAGAATTCTAATGTACTGTGCATGTTTTACTGGAATGAAATGTGCCATATACAAGATCGATTATAAGTAAGCGTGCGTGTTTCATCCACAAAGCCATTTTTTAGTAATGTTTCAACTTATATACCGGTTCACTGTTACTGCCAATGCATTTTGGTCAACTTCTTAAATGTTCAAGAATCTGAAAATGTTGATCAAACGGGCGACGAAACTCTCCTTAAACGTGCATGTTTTGTAAGATGCAGTGTGGTCTGTTTGTTGGCAAGTAGACACGTGCCACTGGACAGGGTACTGACCACACAAGCTGACCGTTTGCTTCTTTGTAGCGATCTACAGGTTGGTTTTTCTCCACTAGAGCAGTGCATGTACTCATGTTTTATTTCTTGTCGCAGTCACTGTGTCTGAGGTTCATGCTGTGTGATCTCCCGCGGACGAGGGCGGAATGTCTGGCACATGCTTGTATGTATACATTACACAACGATGAAATATAGTATGTCAACTACTTGTCAGTGTTCATCTTTGTCTCGATAGTTTGCAGTCCAAAAGTCACATTTTGTGTTGGTTCGACCAACCATGCTGCCATGCACTGATGCATGGTATGGGGCGTTGCATTTTGTAGAAATAACAAATAGCCAGAAACTGCTGACATGAAGTATTAATGTCAAGTCTAGTTAATACAGGGCACCACTGTGGTAGTTAGCTTTTATAAACGGCCAAATTATCACAATGTTTTGGGGATTTTATGAATTTATGCAGACCATTAATCCCATAATGATGGTCCATCAAGTTGGACCCAATTCCTGTTGATGGGTGGCATCTTCTTCCTCCAGCCAAGGTGACATTTAAATAATGACACTGTCAAATGATTGCAAGTTATATATTGTTCTGATTTTCAATATTTTTTATTTCATGCAGTTTGCAACAAGTATTTCATTCATTAGTACAACTTTAATAATGTGACATCTGACTCGCCAACACAGTGATAGTACGTTTAGCAAATGCCTCAGTATCACATATCACACCTGCACAAGCTTGACCACAGACGGGAGTATCTGTGTATGTCCCTTATCACAAATCAAAGGTATTCATGGTTTCTGGCAATGATAAACTGTACACACATTAAAACATTTTATGTCAGTGTATTAAAGGAAAGGTCTCTGCTCCTCTACAAAGAATTACACAAGAGCGCTTCATAATTCGAAAACAGGAAGTTTGCTCTGTATAACGGGAAAACTAACATCAAAATGGTACTGAAGAGAACATGATATTAAAGGATAACATAACTCTTAGGAACAGACACCTTGCTTTTAAAACAAACTGACAAATTAAGCAAAATGTGCGAATGTTCTCAAACTTGGAACACAGCAGAGACTGTCATTTCCTATCTACCCAATCACCTCCCAACCAAATTTCATTAAAAAAACATCTGTAGAATTTACTTTTATCTCACATGGTCATCATGGCACTTTGGCCAGTCAGTACGATCCATTGATTATTTTATTATCTACCACCTAAGACAACCATCTGACTGGTCAGTAAATCAATTGGCAGGATTGATTCATTGTTTAAATGCTATGCGGTCAGTCACTCTTTGACTGGTTTAGGAGTGGTCACATGATTAAACAAAGTAGAAAGTAATTCTTACATGTTCAAACATGGTGTGGAGCCAACAATGGTTGGCTTTAATTGGTGTGACAAGGTAGCAAAAATATGACGCGCCATGTCACAAGTAGTCTGCTACATGTGGCACTACTGCTGTGATTTTCCCGCGTGATAACCGATGAAACCCCTCCCCTACCTATATCCTGTGCAAAACATTTTAGCCATTTTGTAAACTTACACAACCATACCACTACCAGCCACCACACAGCACCGGTCAAAACATCAGGTTTTGTGACCACATTCCATTCTGTGTGACCATTCGTTCTGACCTCCCACAGGAATGTTCCGATCTTGACCGTTGTGTCATCATTGTTCATTTTTATTTCACAGCTTGTAGTAAAAACTGTCCTTTTTGTGGTCACTCTTTCAAACATGCAGGAACAACTTACACTAGACCCTCACACAACTCTTGATTAATGAGTACAGCCAGTGTCCATTTACTGACCACTCCATTTTGTAACCACAATTCTTGACAAAGGGTCACCACTGGTGATCACATCCTTGTCACTGGTCAATCCATTTTGTGGTTTCTTTCTGGTCCACTGATTCACCATTGGTCACAACCATTGTTCATCTTGACCGCAATCACTGTCCACCAGCATTACGGTTGTGCACCGGACAATAATTAGTTATAAAGGAATAGATCAGGTCATATTCCAACAACTTTACATGCAAAATATTTCTTGTGAATTATGTCCCAACCTATATGGCAGTCAATAGGTAATAGTAAACTTCATTTTCAAAATTATCATAAATTAATGCAGAAGTATGGAAGGCATACAACAGAAAATTGTCAGTGTTATTTACAAGCTTTGGAATTTTGACATAACGTTAATTACTTGTTATTCTGCTTTGTATCAGTTATTAGTTACTGCACAAACAAGTCACAGAATTCATCCAATATGGATGCTGCGTTGTCTGGCTGCCAGATGGTTTCAATGCGAGACGTCCGTCAGAGATCGCACGGATATGAACCACTACAACCACATTCAACTCCCTGACCAGGAGTGACCACCTCCATCCATTACTGTAGCTTGACCACTGTCCACGAAATGTGACTGCCACTAGGAGTTTGATTGCACAGCCTGCATCACCTCCTGCATAACACTGTGGTGATGCCTTCGGCTCTCGTCCATGAGATCAAAACAGATGTCGATGTGACCACATTCAGGTAAAATGGTCATCCGTGTGTCTTTACAACCGAGTTCGCTCAGTGTCCGATGGAGCTTGATCGTCGAACTGACCGGAACCACGTGGTCATCTGCACCGTGTATCAGGTGGATGGGAGGCATACTGCAACAAATTAATACATCATTATTCCTAGTGTAGCAATATGGGGTGAGGGGTGAACATACGCTCTGCAAAACTAAGGCGTCTTTCAACTTCTTCTTTAAGAGCCAAAGCACTGAATAACTTGCCAACCAGTTCAAAACAGCTCAAAACAATGTATCAACCAATAAAAGAATATTTAAAGCAAAACAGATGAACATTTCGATAAATAAGTACAACAAACCTGAACAATGATGTATATTTCCTACAATCTGACGCTCCTAAATGTAAATTACAAAAAAAACTTTGTAACTACACAATATGCCACAGGATACTAACTAGCAAAAAAAACAGATAAAAATCTGTTCATAATTGAACTAGAAACTATGATGCTGAGCTTGTCTACCAATTCCATCCATACCTGGTATTTTTTGGTAGATTCTGTACAACATAGACTGGTGAGAACCGGTCAAAGTTTTCTGGTCCATACATTGCTCTGGACATGGAAGATATGTCTTCTACGCCACGGGCAGACTCAAACTCATAGTGGTCTCCAATGTGGTACACGCCAGCCAGACCTGGACAAACAACAAACTCATAGTGGTCTCCAATGTGGTACACGCCAGCCAGACCTTGACAAACAACAAACTCATAGTGGTCTCCAATGTGGTACACAGCAGGCCAGACCTGGACAAACAACAAACTCATAGTGGTCTCCAACGTGGTACACGCCAGCCAGACCTGGACAAACAACAAACTCATAGTGGTCTCCAATGTGGTACACGCCAGCCAGACCTGGACAAACAACAAACTCATAGTGGTCTCCAATGTGGTACACGCCAGCCAGACCTGGACAAACAACAAACTCATAGTGGTCTCCAATGTGGTACACGCCAGCCAGACCTGCACAAACAACAAACTCATAGTGGTCTCCAATGTGGTACATGCCAGCCAGACCTGGACAAACACACCATGCAACCAGCCAGACACAGGAATTTGATCATCAGTGTAAAAGATTTAATTTCACAATGCTCTGTGTATGACGCAAATGCTCTTCAGAAACACTATATCAAAACATACTTTGGTATCCCAAATGTTTGTATCTATCTCCAAATATTGCACTATCCAACATAAACACTGCTACAGGCAGTTTCTAATTTAAAGGGATTCTTTGGGAGACAAAAGGGATTCTATAAGGTACACAATTTAGTGATTAGTAAAACATAATTCTAACTAAATAATAGCATATAGTCAAAACAAATCATTATATTAACAGCATTATGTACATTACAAATAAAGAGTTTAAACTTATCAAAGAATCCCTTTCATTTTTATTTGAGGCATTGAAAGAATCACTTCCGAGTCCCAAACAATCCCTTTAAACCTTTCCAATACCCTCTCAGTTCACCTTCTCTGAACGATACAATATCACCACCTGAACATCTTGATTTTTTGAATATCAGTTTGTGATTGTTTACCTATAGTAAATACTGCACTCAACATAAGAAGCCCACCCACCTACAACAGTCTTCACCGAGTTGAGGAGATCTTTAAGTTCTCTCTGCGACTGTGACAAGAGACGTTCGCCTTTTGCAACTACCAGGGGTTCTGCCAATTCTGCATCTCCATCGCTGCCGCTCTCATCGGCAATGTCCCCCTCTCCCTGTCCCGCAGGTTTGCTACCAGTAGCGCCATCTGGTGCTTCGTCACTGCCGTCAGAGCTCCCTGACGTCCGGCCACCAATCCCTTCCTCAACTACACAGAACGAGTCAGTATTTTTCTGCATCTGCCCCTCGACAAAGATAAATGAACCGCTGTTGGCCGCGGGGTCGAGTCGCCCTTCACCTCCACCAGGGGGTGCTCCGGTGGCTCCATTCTCGCCATTGCTGACATCACCGGAAGACGGGCCAGCACTGCTGCCGTCAAAATGCTGTTCGTCGAAGCGAATCGATTCGCTGATGGATGTCACACCAGATGGCACTGCTAGCGGTGGCAATGGAGTGTGAATGAGACGTTTCATGACGAGCTCGAGGACAGCCATGACACAAAGATGTGCACCCGCCGAGTGACCAATCAGAGTGATCTCCTCCTAAATAACAACGACAGTGCAAGTGTTAGCTACATTGAATATTTTTGTATATAAAAATTTATAAAAACATTCGTGAAAATGATCAACAGTTTGGAAAAATACTATGTTAAAACAAGATTTCTTATTTCACAATTACTAAGTTGTGAAATACGAAATCTTGTTTTAGTACAGATATAAAGATAAAACGAAGTTTAAAACTAAAATGTTACTTGATTTTTTCATTCAGACTGCGTGGACTAACTAAATGTCTGAGACAACAAGTTTGGGAAATTTAAATCAAGTAGTTACTGACATATTTAATTATAAGGGAAATGCGACCCACGATTGCTGACATACTGTTAGAAAATCACCATCAAATATTCCTGGACTTACGGATGATTACACTACCAAATATGTTTATATCAAGTTATATTAGTCTCATGAGTCAAACTGACAAACATTTAAATATGAAACAGCGCTATACTGGAACAACTTGTACTTCACCAGTGACAAATGACATACAAATTGTCTGAATACATCTCTAACCCATATGGCTACCAAACACTCGAAGTATCAGACACAAATTTGTAATAAATTATACACATTCCTCTATCTCTGCAAAACAGTTTCACCTATGAATAGTGGCTGAAATGTCTGTTAGAAGCTCCAGAGCTGCCAGGTGTGTGCTGTCCACTGACTCACCTCGTCACCACCATACAGGCTGGCGTTCTTGTGTACCCATGTGACACAGTCCACAATGTCCTGTACCATGTCATCCACATAGCCCTACAAACACACAGGTAACATCAGTAATGACACACCAGTGATGCTACATTGACTCATAGCCGAGTGTCTTATGATACAGGGGGAATTGTCAAACAGAACATGGAGAGAGAAAGCGCATTGGATTTCTGAATAGCAGCAATGTTGCTAAAATTATAACCACTTCACAAATCACAAGCTGTCGTGGCAATGCAGCTTAGTTCTAATGCACTGCAAAATTAATAGTCTGAAAACTCCCTGGCTTAGTTCTAGTATTAGCAACACTTTTTAATTCTCACCCACAACTCAACTTTCTCGCAAACTCACAGTATCTTATAACTATGATACCAACAGTGAACCTTACCTTCGGATACGTTGCATAGTTAGGACAGCAGACAATGACCTGGAGAGCGTCAGCCACATGAGTACACAGCAGGGCGTACATGGCCTTGTCTCCGCTGGCCCAAGTTCCCCCATACACAAATACAACCACTGGACAGCGGTCATCTGTGCCCTTGCCCCTCGGCCAGTACATGTCAAGTGTGCTGTCATGTGTGCCGTACGATATATCCTGAAACATCACAAGCCTTATACGCCACAAAACAAGTTTTTGTCTTGCTATGAGCAGTTAAGCACATCCAAAAATAAAAACATAACAGGTATACATCCCTGGAGACTACAAAAAATTTGCATTCAGTATGTATGAAAAAGATTATATCGTCAATAAACAAAGTAGTTAGTAGGTTATAAAGATAGATAACGTCACATCATACTAACCTTTATAAGTCGTGATCGCGGGGCCGTGCTGTGAAAATAACGTGACCTCAAAACCAGCTTGAGGTACTTGACTTTAAACAGCTGGTCAAGCAGGGCACAGTTGAGCAAGAACACTTTCTTAGGGTGCAGCGCCCGGGCATACTTGTTCTCACATCGCGGCCACCCGTACAGCAAGTTTGCCAGGATCGCAAGGGCGTAGGGGATGGCTATCACAGATGTCGCCATGACCGTCACCACTTTCACCATTCGCTTTAGCATGACTCTGCAACATTCAAGACTGTTTGAGGCGGTGTTTGTGTTGACATATAATGGGAGTCTTATTTTCAGTCAGATTATTCCATGTTTGAATACTCTGGCTGCTGTTTCAAACCTTAGGCAAGTTCGTTCATCAAATTGCTTTGGACTGTTCACTTTGCTGTAGAAATGAGTACTTGGTTTTAAATAAGTAATGTAAAAAAGACAAGTTCCTAAACAGAGGACAGTATCTAGTCCTTAGGGTTACTTAAAAAGCTTTATATTTTTATCCCTAACAGATCCATTCAATCAAACACCATGTTGACTTTTATGGGAAGCATTCAGTGCATGAAGACTATTTGTATGTGAATATCCACCATTATCTATATCCAGTTATTCATTCAGACAGCTGAGTGAACTGGTGTCTTTGTCTGTATATGCATTGAATATGATGTGACAGTGTGACTGTGGGGACATATATCCTGTCAGTAACAGTCATTTAATCACAGTAGGTGTCGTTACAGTGACATCATATGCAACGGATACAAACAAAGAGACCAGATGAATTAGCAGCAACTTTGAGATATATATGTTTGATGACTGTAATTTAAAAGTAAAACCTCAAATGAATTTAACTTTCAAATTTCAGTTTCAAGGACCTTGCAAGTTGCTGTCATGATGACTTGAAAATATACATCTCCCAACTTTTGAGTTTTTGTACAGCAGTTCGGTCTTGC
This sequence comes from Ridgeia piscesae, assembly GCA_025642075.2. Taxonomy (NCBI): domain Eukaryota; kingdom Metazoa; phylum Annelida; class Polychaeta; order Sabellida; family Siboglinidae; genus Ridgeia; species Ridgeia piscesae. Next base: position 117,626 of record JAODUO010001015.1, read on the forward strand.
TAGAACGAACATTTGGAAAACAAACAGTAAGTACTGCTGTTGAAGACTGTTCGTCAATTTCAATACTGACATTGTGATAATAATACGGACCTGTCAGATTCTGAGATATTGGACAGTTTTGACACCTTTTTTGATTGACAGTGCTTCACTGACATGCTAAAACCTACAATACATATCGTGCAAATTACAATAACCGAACAAATGCATATGCCTAAACGTTGCTGCTGGTCACCTGGAATCTTTTGACTCTGTTTTGTATTAATGTGGTGTGAATATGAAGATATTGTTTAGCCAGTGTCAGGCGTTAGGTGACGATCTTATTTTACGAGGTGTCAGCTGTCGCACGTATTTCAAAGCGACATCATAACCCCCAGTGAAAAACTATTCGTTTGCAACTTTAGCAAGGGAAAGCATGCTAAGAATGTTGTTTACTTGCTAATATTAAATATAAAGACTGTGCTTTACAAGTTTTCTTCTCACCAGTTTTGAGCTTACAACTCCCACAACGTCGAATTTACCCGGACTGATGTTTAGATGTCAGCTTATTTTATTTTCGTACACATCGTTGGTGATATTTTCAAGTATCGGCATTTAGTATATTCAGCTGGAAGCTCATTGTAGCAAGTGACATTATTCATTTATTATCTAAATGCTGGTCTAATAAATTTTATTATTTAACTAGTATTATTGAATACGAATAAAAATATTGCATATGTGCATTTACCCCATCTTTCATACAGTCTTTTTCATAAGCAACGTCAACTTCATATTGCAAATTTATTTACTGACAGCTCCCATATTTTTATATCGTACAAGTATATTAATTTGTTTATGGCTTCGCTTCACATGGCCCCTCTGCTGTTTAAATATTTATAAAAACGAGGACGAGATATGTCGTCTGCCACTGGACATGGGCCGGGCATTGACGCGGGTGCAAATACAGCCGCAAAAATAATAATGTCCGAAAGAGGGCGACTCTCAAACGTATTTCCCGAGTTCGTGGTAGCTTCGATTGTCCAGACGCCGAGAGGTGGAGACACAGTTTGGCGTTCTCGCAACTCGTCTGGTAGAGAAAATAATAATGTCTAATAACTCACCATTTCAGAGAGTATACCTGCCAGTAATAATATATTCCTTTGGTACTATTAGTTTCACCAGTTGTGAATAAAAAACTCACAAAAAGGCAGCTACAATTTATCTTACTTTCCAGGAGGGCGTGAGACTTCCCACAACAAATCATGCAGATCGAATGACTCCCGGGCAATCCAAGTGAGTTGTATTGCCCCCGAGCACACCAGTGGCAATAACAGCGAAATATGTTGCATAGTAGATTGGTGTGATATTTTGTCTTGAAGGTATTATACTAGCCAGCTAAGTGTCTACACTATCCACGCAGATTTCTACTCTTCTGGTGTGGTTACTTACTTCAGGAGCGCCAACTACCGTGAATGGCACTTCGAATTCCATGACTCCCATCAGGCTGCTAGAGAATCTTTCTTCATCTGGGGGTCTTCCTGGATCCCCAGACTTGGTCCTCTGTATGATTTAATGAAAATTAAACGTGCCCAGTGTAAAAGGACTTTGTGAAAATAAATGTATCCATCTCTTAAAGCTGAGTGACTTAAAACAAATTGCTTCCAATCTGAGCATTCATGATATTAGAACATATTGGAAGGGCATAAAACAAGTAAACAATACCAGGCTACCAAACCCCAATAATGTTGGAGGTGCTGAAAATGTCAGAAATATATGGCTTCATCGTTACGAATCGCTGCTTAATTCTATACCTGATTCTCCTGTTCGCAAACTTCGCATTCACAAGATTGATATGTACTGTAGCAATATTCAATTGAATGATAATATTGCATGTTGTTAAAAACAAAACTACAATAAATAATATCGACTATTCAAGTTGGAAAGGCCTCTGGTTAAGACCATATAAGTAATGAACATTTTAAGTATTCTAGCTACTGAAAAACTACGTGTTCTTATGTTAAGTACTGTTATACAGTAGTATGTTAATGCATGATTTTGTTTTACTTGATATAATGATGTTTACTATCATAGCTCCCGTCATAAAAAATAAATCTGGTAATTTGTCAGATAATAACAACTATAGACCCATTGCCCTTGCCACAGTCATTAGCAAACTATTTGAATCACTAATATTATCCAGGGCTACCACTGGGTGTGTGTGTGTGTGTGTGTGTGTGTGTGTGTGTGTGTGTTTGCGTGCGTGCGTGCGTGCGTGCGTGCGTGCGCGCGCGTGCGTGTGTGCGCGTGTGCGTGCGTGTGTGCGTGCGTGTGTGTGTGTGTGTGTGTGTGTGTGTGTGTGTGTGCCAATTAATTTTGATTTAAAAAGCAGCACTATATTGAGACGCTCATATTTGTGTTAAAAGAACTTTTTCGAAACTATTGCGCATGTCTCTTTTATGTACATCACAATGTTGGATGCCTCCATCACTGGTATAGCATCCAGAAATTTACCATCAAATGGTGTCAGGGCTTTCCTAGCTTTTTGACTGTCTCAAATTGTGTCAAACAGAGTGTTGTAATTTCCACGACATTTTCAATGTGTACATGGACCCGTGACTTAAATGCCAATCTCAACAAATTACAAATTAGTTGTCTTTATGCAGGCACGTCCAAAACCGCACAACCCCTCGGACGCACAACCCATCCAAACCCGCCGTTCGTGGGCCTCTCGTTTACTGCGATCAGATCCTTTTAAGACTCATACTGGCTTCTTTTCTGTTTTCTAAATGTGTACTGAATCTCATATCTGTCTAGCCTTTGTAATGTATCGGCGATCATGTTCCGGTAGATATCTAAACTCACTGAGAAAATGCTTGTACTCGGCCCGATCGGCTGGCTTGCATATAGGACACGACTTTTCTCGTTCTACACATATGGCTAGCGTTCTCTTCCGTTCTAATCTGTTCAGTAGCATTGGTTTATGGAACCGTGATTCTGGAGTTCGCATTACCTTCATATCTGTGTTAGTGATTTTCTGGTGTTATTGAAGCAAGTGTGCGGGTCCTAAATTCAGTCCCATATCTCTGTTTGACTAACTTGAAAAGCTTAGGGCAGATGAATCTTAACCATGTGAGCACGATAAGGTTTCCAACGTGGGGTACAGTTCCTCGTCTTCTTCGATCGCTTCACCGTGGTGCGTTACGCCGTTGTTTCTGAGTACACTGTCTCCAACGAATGCCGTAAGATGTCGATATGAGTCTTCTGGGCGCTCATCTGTCTCTATGTGCATATCCGATAAATCTAACAAGTGTGCTCCTGTCGCCTGGAACCCAAAATGGAGTCGGATGATTTGCCATACGTATTCTATCGATGTGACGCGATGTGTAATTCATGCATGTGTGACACACATATCCAGCGTTCGTTCGTTCGCGATCATGGTGTCTCTGCGGCGAATTTAATCTCTTGATAGTATTATTGCTGCCTTTGATGACTTTGTGGCCGTCCTGCGTCAAGCAGTCGGTAATCTCCTTATCCGCCCGTACGTTCCGTGTCTGGAAAGTATCGCTTAGTTAGATCTTCATTCACGAAGATACATTGCGCTCGGTTTTCGGTTTTGGTAAACGTCTTGAGCTGCACCCGAGCGCTGTACACATATTCGAGAGGGTGAGGGAGAGGGAGAGGGAGAGGGAGAGGGAGAGGAGAGGAGGGGGAGAGGGAGAGGGAGAGGGAGAGGGAGAGGGAGAGGGAGAGGGAGAGGGAGAGGGAGAGGGAGAGGGAGAGGGAGAGGGAGAGGGAGAGGGAGAGGGAGAGGGAGAGGAGAGGGAGAGGGGGAGGGGGAGGGGGAGGGAGAGGGAGAGGGAAACGGAGACGATGACGGAGGAGAGAAAGGGAGAGAGAGAGAGAGAGAGAAGAGAGAGAGAGAGAGAGAGAGAGAGAGAGAGACAGACAGACAGACAGACAGACAGACAGACAGACAGACAGACAGACAGACAGACAGACAGACAGTGAGAGCGAGAGCGAGAGCGAGAGCGAGACGGGACGGGACGGGACGGGACGGGACGGGACGGGACGGGACGGGACGGGACGGGACGGGACGGGACGGGACGGGACGGGACGGGACGGGACGGGACGGGACGGGACGGGACGGGACGGGACGGGACGGGACGGGACGGGGTATTGTTGTTGTTATTGAAAAATATGTTTAGCTCCTGCGGCGCTATAAATTCAGCTTCTCCGCCTGTTCGTTTTGTCGGCTTGCTCCACTGATGACAGATTTATGAATACGGAGGGTTGAAAATGTCATTGCCATCCTTATGATGAAGTCAATGACAACAAATTGGCAGCCTTCCTAATATGTTGTGTCCTTCTTTCTATTCCAGGTAGAAACTCTGGCAAACATTGTTACTTATCTGCTATTTATTCGCGTAACTCCTAGCAAAATGGTTCACATGACGTATGCCATTTGACGGTACCTAGCGATATTTATGACGTATTTCCCTAACGTAGTGACGTAAATGTTTTCAAATATATCGAAATAACTGTGTACAATTTATTGAAATATACTTCTTTTATAAAAAAATTCGGTACAGTATCACAGCAACATTCACCGAATTTCTAGTAGCTATAATACAATATCCAGAAATCAGTTCGCGAATTATGAAGTGACGTCATCAATACTTAATCGTATCGTCAGCCAGATCGAACGTGTGTGTTACGTCACATGTTGCTGTGGGGTCAGGTGACGGGAGTTCGGCAGGTAGTTGGGCTGAACTATCGAAAGAGAGCATCGGAATTCAAGTCCATCCAGGGTTGTTTACTGCATAAGACGTTTACAAATACAGTGGCGCGAATCAAGAGACGGTATTTTGTGGTGCACACAAAAATCGCTACCACGACGGCGTAAAATCACCTATTCTACTGCATTAAATCGGTTTCTCAGCTTTACCGACGACACCAGAAGGCAGAAGAATTGGGATGGTAACTTTTCAGAGTGTGCTCAAACAAGCAACGGCACATTTTAAAGCTCGGTGGAAAACGACACATCCAAAAGTCTAAGAGGACACTTGCCTGTGTGAATGTAACGTTGTATTCACGTCTCTAAATTCGGTAACAAGACAGTCTACCTGTATTACCAACACCATAACATAGATCTATGTTTAACACGTTTTCTCACATCTACGAGCTACAAAGTAAGTGTTACGTCGGCATCTGCGCGGAATAAATCAGTAAAGGACGTGTACAGTAATCTTTGAACTGAATTGTTTTGGCATATAACATACAATGGATATATGATACAGTGGATAACAGCGAATGAAAGAACGCCTGTAGACAAAAAGACTAAACTAATAGAAGCAATCGGATGCCCTAAGATTAAGAACAATAATAATATTCTACTTCTATAAATAATAGTTCATGATGTGTTCGTTGCGAAACGCAACAGCTTTGTAAACGTTCATGACGAAACCAAACAGCAGCTGTAGGATTTGTAGTGGTTTATTTCCCACGGGACCGTGTCATGTTCAACGGTTTTTGTGTGAGAGAAATCTCTCGCCTTGCGAAGTACACAGTCCAACACAACTGCGTACGTGGCAAGGCGTGACGCAGTCTCAGACTAAACTGAAGTTTGACGCCAGGATATCGCGGTCCGATGGTGTCATTGGTGTGTCGTGTTTGGAGACGCCTGCGTCGGCTTTGACAGGTGGAATCGACAACAATCATTGCTGCACGGACACAATGAGACGACGTCGTCTGCTATGTTTCCGTCGTGTTCATGTCCACGTTCCTACGACATGGCGTGCAAATAAGTACAAATACTTTGCTACAATACATGAGTAGGCTTTGTTTGTATTTCTTCAAATAATCGGCATATGTAACGAAGTATACACTTGCGATGCAATGAAGTGATTTTATTTAAAGCAAGAATAACTTTTACTTCGTTATTTTCGTTTACTTCGCGAAATATTTCCGTTACAGTATTTTAGCGTCTAGTCGACATGCAGGGACTCTGTCGCCATGTCAAAATATGCCATCTCGGCGGCGATTCACCGGACAGATCACACACACACACACACACACACACACACACACACACACACACACACACACACACACACACACACACACACACACACACACGCACGCACGCACGCACGCACGCACGCACGCACGCACGCATACGCACGCACGCACGCACGCACACACACACACACACACACACTCACATATATATATATATATATATATATATATATATATATATATATATATATATATATACACTCACACACACATATATATATACACCCTCACACACACTCACTCACACACACTCACACACACTCACCTCACACACACACACACACACACACACACACACACACACACACACACACACACACACACACACACACACACAATTGTTTTCGTTCTAACAACGTTGAGCTTTTCTTGACACTGAATAAAATTTGCTACGTGCATTAGACCCATTCATAAACCACGTGATTTGTCAAGGTATTTCTACACTGTCATCATGCTTAAATAGACAGTACATACAATTGATAAGGCATTGTAAATAAACGTGTGCTGATATCAGCCGCCAATTAAGACCGTTTTATTTTAAACCTGGACAGCGCACTTTATCGATCGCCAACATAAAAAATCCCCATTAGTATGTTTAAAATTACTTTCGTTTTCGGTTTGCAGTATAGTTATTTAGCGTACAGTCTGATGCTGTCACAAAGCATTGTGTGTGATATGTCTGACGCCATCGGTTACTAGAACGAAAGTATTATATACGTGCTACTTAATATCTTCAACCAGATTCTGCATTGCACAGTAGAAACACCGGTTCTGTTTTCTGTGGATGTGTTTGTAGAGCGTTCTCGTACATTTTTGTTATCTGGAACGTAGACGTTGTTTTTATATGAACCCGGTTATATTTGGACACGCCCTATGATACTCACGCTCCCTAAGTAACACGTGCCAAATCAAAGAACAATAAAGCGAAATGTTATCACTATTTAGGCCCTAGCTATGTCCAAAAGGTTTCATAGTAGACTACGTTTTCACGTGTACTCCACTGACTGATTCAATAATGAGAATATAAACATCATCTGTAATATTAAGACTGTACTGCCTAGTTGTGTCCGTACTTATAGAGACCTCTGTTATAGGTCATGCTTATAGATCCTTAGTTTTCTCTATGAGAGATGGCAACGCTTGTTGTACCAGTTCTGAGTTAGGGAAGGGACCCATACTTTCTGGTGGCTCATATAATACCAAACTTTCCTCTACACACCAATGCACGCGCATATATGTGTGTGTGTGTGTGTGTGTGTGCGTGCGTGCGTGCGTGCGTGCGTGTGCATATCAACATATGTAGTTTGTCAGTTGTTTTGATTAAAAGACACCAGTTAATGAAGCAGCTATATATATAGTTCTTGGCATTGGTTTTACTCAGGGCAAAGGATGGAGTGTACCACGTGCATCGTGTATTGCACCCTTGCTTTTGGAAGACGTTTATATGCAGTTTGTGTGTGCGCGTGTGTGTTAGGTTCAATCGCCCCGGCCTGGCCACTAATTAATGCACATGACAACGATAAGTACGCTAATTAAGTATTTTTGTTAGCAAATTCACACTTCAATATCGTGCGATCGTGTGCTGTGAACGTTGGCAGTGAAACGGGCAATAAGTGACTCTGTCCCACTAGTCTAGGTGTGTTTGGGTGCATCATTGGGCGCCAGAGGGTCGCTGCAGCAGTACCCCTAGCTGATCCCTTTGAACAAATCTCAATTTAAGCTCAGCCAATGAAATTGCCCACGACAAGAGTCGCTGGGCTCCAGTCACGTGATATAACTTCAGCCAGATGCTGCTCTTGTTTGATGCAGTGTTTAGGACGTAGAAGCAAATATTCGAATACACAAAACCGTCCAGTTGTTCGTGCGGACGGGTCATTAGGCCTACAGGCCTACTGGAATGTTTATAAGCCGTTTGTCCGTCTTCAAATTGGGACGGGTATTTGCGCCGATCTCACCGCTGGCTTGACTCGCCCAAATATCACACTTCGCGTAGGAGACCCGCCGTGTTTTTTTTTTATTTGACATAGCAAACAGCCACGACTTGCAAGATTGGTTGGATATAATCTTGTCTGTTGTTTCGTCACTGAGCCATTCACCAAATGCGCCATCCCACAGTGACACAAACGTTTGACGGGGTGACCACGAAAGCCTCATCGCGCAGGAATGCCGTTTGTGGTTCTGACCGCGAGCAGAGGAGTGTGCAGCAACCCGCGAACGGTTCGCAGAAAACCGCAATTTTACGTCAGCTATCCCGTCCCCCCTTGTGAGCAGCACTTCAGTAATTTTCAACAAAAAACAGTTGCGCCGGAAATGGGAACATGATTAAAGAGTGATTTCACAGTGCAATTTGTATGTGGCCACCCCTTTAATACCAATTTCACAGAAAAAATTCTCTCATAAAAATGGTGTTAAAAAGAGTGATTTCTCAGAAAGCTGTGAGTGCTGCAATGCTATCACATTGTTTCCATCGCTAGGCCTAGGGAGGTAGGCCTATCCAAAAATCTGAGCATTTGTCTCTTAAAATGTACCCACAAACCATCTGGCTCATGGACTAAACATAACAGTAAGTGAAAAAGGCTAAATAAATTTGCAACACGAAGGACAAAAGAAACACAAAGAATGTTGTTTACAGCAGCATCAATAGCTGTATTTATACATCCAGATCCTGACTACGGCTGGTCACTGCAACATCTGTACCACTTGTGATACATGTCTTGTCAAATATAAACACAATTCACTCTTCAGTCTCCAGTGGCTAGCAAGAGCTAAGCTATAGTCAAACATCGACAAGCAAATGAAATATCTATAAATTCGTAGAAATATTGATTTGATATTATCACAGAGACAGATAAATGCAATAAAAGAATAGGAAAATGAATCACTTGAAACTTGGTGGAATCGAAAGAAACATCATTTAAAGTGGATGAAATTAAAGTGAACATAAAACGTTTTCATTAATACAACTATATCATGTAACTCTATGGCTTCACTTTATTAGAATTGTTTTATTTTATCACTAATGATTTTTATCACTAATAACCCATTTCATGTCCTCTGTGTATGCGGAGTTTCTAGTTTGGGATAGATCCGCCTGTGTTATTAGTGATTAATAAAACATAATTCTAATGAAATGAAGGCTTAAAATTACATGACATATTAATATTAACACAAATCCCTTTTCATTACAATTTTGTGACACGAAAGAATTCATTCCAGATCCTAAAGAATCACTTTATGTAATTAAAATAGGATTAAGTATTTCAGTGTTGCAAATTAACTTAAACCCTTGGTTACGTAAACTTATTAAGAGCAAATCATAAAGACCAATCTACATCTTTGTGATTTGCTCTTAATAAGTTGATATTTTTCTTGAAATAAGTGAGATGCTTAATTTCTTTACATTATAATTACTTTAAGTTAATTTGCAACAATGAAATACTTAATGCTATTTTAATTACATAAAGTGATTCTTTAGGATCTGGAATGAATTCTTGTGTCCCAAAATTTTAATGAAAAGGCATTCGTGTTAATATTAGTATTTCATGTAATTTTAAGCCTTTCATGATTGCAAATTGCAATGTCAACACAGGGTGCAGTGTATGCTAACATAAATGTAAAGCATATCAAACAAAACTGAATACAAACTACTTAAGTGTGGTGAGGTAAGACCAACCCATCTACAAATGTTAAAACATAATTTCCTGCACCATCCCTACTATTATAATCAGCTAACAGAACGGCCTCGCAGTTAGGCGGTTCTTCCTTCTTTGTGTAACGATTCTCCAGGAGAAAGATCTCGAAATGATGATGGACTTCCACTGACGTGCTTCCTTGGGTGTATCTTTAATGTGTCAGACCAGTCCACAAGTGAACACGTTTATGGAACGTGTTGTTTATGGTTCCGAGATCTGGTTATTTTGTAAGAAATTCACTTAGTTTGGAGCTTAAATTGTGAAACGTATGACGTTTTGACCCATCAGGTATGAGTCTTGGCCACATGTTGGTGTTATGTGGGATGGCTCAGGTTTTGGCTGCAATGTCGTAAGTTTCACAATTTTTTTCCAAAGTAAGTGAATTTCTTACAAAATGAGTATGTTTACTCATGTAAATCTTTGTCCACAACTATTCTTGTGAAAGTCTCACTTTGTTTCATCATGAAACGTCCTTTATAATGTCTCAGTACAATGGCACCTTTGTGGCTGAATACATTTAGTCCTGTGAACCTACACTGTTGTTAGGAAGTCCACAAAGATACACATATTACTGTGAACCTCTTGTTCTGTTCATGAGCACATCCACATAGTGGGAACTGTTCACATTGTTCATATGAATCAACAACTTTCTTCAGAAGTCAGTACACTTTCTCTCGTGAGCTTTCAACTCACTCGGGTTGTTAAACTCACGATCGCATCGAGAACAGCGAAGCTCCTCCTCCTCCTCGTCGACACCATCTGCTGCGATAATGCCCTGTCTGCCTGGTAGGGGGCTCAACCGAGACAGAGAGCCAGGTGACTCTGTACTCGTGTGTGGGCTTCGACTGCACTGGAACTGTAGTTGGCGGTTATACTTGCTAACTTCATCGAGTGAGCTTTGTGACTCTGTGCTCGTTTGTGGGCTTCGACTGCTCTGGTATTTGAGTTGCTTGTTGTGCAGGCTGACTTCCTCTAGTTGACGTTGCAGTTTCGTGTTCTGCAAGACGGATACACAACACGTGGTAAAGACACTATGATAACTGAGATTGCAACCATTAACGTCCTGGAAACATAGACGATTGTCATAGTATGCTAGGTACTTAACAAAGAATTGTATTTATTCACTGAAAATTTGTCGACATATATCAACGTTTACTTGTTCTCTCTCAACCATGTTTCAATCCAAAAATTACAATAAGTTATGATGTTAGCATAACTGCACAATGTGAACAGTTCTGTTACAACTAATACATTGGTTTTTAAACATAACATTTATATGGTGCTCGTTATATGGAATCTTGATATAATAATATTATGGTATATCATCAAAACAAACAACACGTTCCATGATCGTCTAACACATGTTTACATATATATATATATATATATATATATATATATATATATATATATATATATATATATATATATATATATATATATAAAAGTAAAAAAACACAAAACCATTCTTTCTATCTATTCACCGTTTACATGTAAACGGTGAATAGAGTTTTTTTTTTTGTGTTTTTACTTTTTTTTAATCAAGTTACAATGTGTATTAAGCATAATGAGAGCCTAGTGCTGTTTCAGCGCATTGCAAACATCCCTAATTACAAAAAAATTACACCAGCCACAAAAATTACATTGGCTTTAATAAATATGATCAAATTTCTTAGTTCTTAAGTGGTTTCCTCCAAACTTGGGCTAACGCAGGAGTTGTCCTTCTGTAGAATTAGTGAGTCCACTACAGGTTACACATTTACCCCCTGTGTGGGATCTTTTACTTCCCCTGGCATAGACACCAGACAGAAGGGACCACCGACTTTTAGTGTCTCTTCCGAAATACACAGGTAAATGTGAGGTGAATGAAATTGCCTAAGTTTCGAAACGACGGTAGGTGGGATTGAACCACTGTCCCCTCGATTGACAGTCCGGTGCTCTACCGCGCAACCTCCGCTCCCCACCATTAATAAGAGCTTACTGTTTTAAATGTAGAAACAACATTCTCACCTCCTCTGCCAGTCTCCGGTACTGTTCCTGTTGTTGTGTGAACTGATGGTCATAGATCTGCTTCTGTTTCAACAAATCAGTGTCTTTTGTCCTTATCTGCAAGTTGATCATTACATTTGAGACGTTGCAGGCGTCGTTTCTGTGACAGTCTACGTGTAGCATGAGCAGCCACATTGGGTTTGTTTATTGCAAACTGCTGCCACTGAACACCAGTGAGTGAAAAATATTGAATGACAGGCCGGATTTGTGTCTGTGGTTCTCACATGCCACAGGATAAACCATTTTCGTTTTGGTTTTTGCTCGTTATCTCATGACAAAACGGGAGGGAACTTCTGTCATTTCAACATACAGTGTTTTTCACAGATCTGTAATGATATTAGACTTTTTACTGTGCCTATGCCATCATAAACGTAATCTCCGAGACATAACAAAGAAGAACCGCAAGGCATCATGAACTCGGATGCACAAACATCATCATTTGAACAATGGACCAGCAAAGATTAACGGTACAAATTACATAACAGATAAACATTACTTTAGATAATGCAACTGATTTATACATCCCACGCATGTAGCAAAATCCCTCGACTATTGTTTGCCATAGAACAAAAAAATAATCCTACTAAACTTATTGAAGCAGTGCTCAGTCTTACACTGGTCTTGTAGAAAGTAATTTCAAACAAGTAACTAAGACACACCTCACGTTCCATTTCATCCATCTTTTGAGTGTATTTCTTTATATCGTCTGCATAATTGACCTGTTCTTCGCGCAGTGTTTCCAATTCCTTCCGCATGTCCCCCATGCTTAGTGGCTGTTCGTCCACCGTTCTGCGTGTTCTCCTCAGCTGTTCAATTGACTCCGCATATGTCTGCAGCAGAAGTAGATGAAGTTATTTACAACATTCTATTGTAACATTCTATCTGTGAAATAGATCAGTGCAATCATATCACTGTTGAGATGTGTCATAAGAGCGTACTGATAGTAAAGGTAAGATCTTATATAACGCATATCCAATCCTCAGGATTGCTCAAAGCGCCTTACACTTCCCTGGCAGACGTGTTCAATCAAACACCATTTCTGCCTCTCTGGGAAGCACCCAGCCACTCTGTAATTAATGCATGAAGACTATGCGTACACAAATATCCACATATGACTACAACCAGGTACTCATTTATACAGCTGAGTGAACTGGAGCAAGAGGTAAAAACTTGCCCAAGGTTTGACACGACAGCAGAGGTTTGGAACCAGAGTTCTCTTAGTTGAGAGTGCGATGCTCCAGCCACTGGGCCACTACCATGCAAGGAAGCAAGTACAACTGTCCTCGCACATCAAACGTGTTGATCATTTCATACATCTCAGTATTCCATGACACATTGTAGAACCATTACAGTTAAGCCGAGCCTGTTATCAGTCATATCACTGCTATTACATGTACGCCAAATTCTTTTTAGGTCAACTGTTGTTAATGTTACATGTGATGCAGAGTCTAATGTAATGTTGGGAAGCAGGTTTATTACAATACACACTGCCATTGGCTTTATGAATGGTCGGACTGGGATTTCCCAGAGTTACTTATTAATAATAATGTTTTATTTCCGATACAATAACTCCATGTGTACATACAAACAAATAAAATGTATAAATAAATTAATACATAAAATAAAAACAAAATAAATGTAATTGAATAAAATCACAGACATGGACATTTCCAGTTCCCTTGGCTCAACTGCAGACAGCAAACACAAGGCGAAGTACGACTGATTCAAAGAACATCTGCCCACGGGTAGTTCAGTCAACCCCCACCCCCGGCCTGAGAGACTGGATGCAATGGTACCTTGTTCAAGCACGTCAGTCTGATCATCTCTTCTTGTATCATTTGGTTCTCTTTGGTCAGCCGGGCCACGTCCGCCGCATGTTTCACTTGCAGCTTCATCAGCTCCTCATGTGCCTGGCAATGGAGAACAAAGATGACTTGGTCATCACCGAATGCGACATTTCCCCGGGAACCAGAAATGGAAAATAACATGTCGTAAAAGGTACTATTAAAACTATTTTTCATGATGTGAAACTGACACAGCTGGGGAACAGAACTTTCTGTCACTGCCCCACTTTGTATAAAAACACCCATAGATTTATGCAGAGACCCGTCCACCCATCATTTGGATGGGTAAAAACCGTAGTGAACGGGTAGAAATATGGGTGGATGGGTAAAAATATTAAGTAGCAAAAAAATTTAAATAAATAAGGTCTTCCAAAACCATAGATGTTGTCAGTTATACCTTAGAAGTGAGTGTAAATGGTGTCACATGTGTATTAATTTTGTAGTTCATTTCAGGTCATCACACACAAAGTTTGTAAACTAGCTTAACAATACACATCCATGTGTCCACCAAAACACTGGCAATAGTTTGGTCCTACATAAAGCCCTGACAACACCCCACATCAGGGCTTTATGCAGGACCAAATTATTGCCAGTCACACATGTTTTGGTGGACACATGGATGTTAACTGTTAAGCCAGTTTACAAACTTTTAAATGTGTCTGATGACCTGAAATGGACTACAAACACACGTGACACAATTTTCACTCACTTTTAAGGCATAACTAACAACGTTTTTTTACCTGTCCACCATATTTCTACCCATCCATATTCGTTTTTACCCGTTCAAATGATGGGTGGATGGGTCTCTACATAAAGCTATGCCCCACATGGCATTTACCAGGTTCCCTTTACTGATACCGCCAATAAATAACCGTAAAAGACTATTACATACTATTACATTATTTTAAATTTGTATGTTTTAGAAATATACTCAATGTTTTACTTTTTTGTAAAACTTGTTTTAAACAAACTTAACACCTTTCAGCAATTTAAGCTGAAAAGGACGCCATGAAACTATTAATATTATTATTATTAAATAATAGAACTTTACCCCTGACTCTGTTGCGTCGAGCCCCATTTCCATGCCATCACCTGGTTGCCGTTCAACCAACTTTCCTGTGTCCGCTTCAACATTGTCTTTCTCTGATAGTTTCTGCTGCAGCTGATTGAATGCTTCTTTTAGTCTCTCATATTCTTTGTTGTAGATCGACAGCAGAGATGTCTTTGTCACAACAAGTTTTGACAACTTTGCTTTCTGCAAACGATATAATGGGATCATTGAGAGTCGTTCACTATGACCCATCAGAACGAATCAACTTCTTACACTTATGCTTTTATGGAACTTAAAACACAATCAATTTACTGAGTCTCAGATGTTTCAGTGCGGAAAGGATCTAAATGTGTAATGTTCTAGAATATTTTGACTCTCCCATAGAGTATTTCTTTTTTATTAAATACTGTTCTAACTTGTTTTAAATGTAATATATCATTGTAGATGTGAAATCATACAATGGATTACCAGATTTTTGTAATCAACTATTAGTAAAATTATGGAAACTTGCAACACATGTTTAACTAGGAAAACTACACCAAAGTGACTAAACTACAATAATTTTTAGTGAATATTAAACAAATGTGCACCAATTCTAAACAAGCACATCAACAGTATAAACACTGATATGTTAATGTGAATTTCTGCCACATGAGTTAAACTTTCCCACGTTGGATCGTTAAAGATTATTGCATTGTGTTGTATATGTGTGCGAAAGTTTTAATCAAACCACATGTAACATGATGCCCGAAACTATCCACTGGCTAAACTTGCTGAGTGGATAGTGTCAACCAAATCTTACTTCTTGCTGGAGTTGAACAAGTTTTTGTGCAAGAGGGTCTGGGGTGCCGTTCTCCCTCAGTATCAGTGACGTGCGTGTGTTCTGCAGCTCCAGTTTCACTTGCATCACTTCCTGTTTCAGTTTTGTTATGACTTCCTCATATTCCTGGCTGTCCTAAATACATACCACAACGGTGACTATCAGGGTAGTTTTACACGGGAATAATACTGTAATTACCGGTAATAGACTATTACTACATTATTGAAATGTCATGATTATTGCGATAGTTAGTCATGAAGCAGTATGGAACAGTGAAGAGCCAAAAAACAATCCCAAACGTAATTTTACTTATGGCATCTTGAATGATGTTCTTATTGCAGACGATAGCAAATTTGAAAAATACAGATGAATGTCTAGATAACCGTTGATCTTTAAATTTACTATCTATGTTACATTACTGTCAGGTCGACTATATTGCAATGCCTCAATAGTCTGATGTACCGAATACCCCTAATATACTACATGAACAGCTTACACAATTAGTGTGTTATTAACAAGGTTTGAGGAGGAATCTTCCCCAAAACATGCACTGTGCAGTCTGCACTGGAGCAGGTTGGAATATATAAAACAGTCGTCAAATACACAGCTTATTTTGACATATACTTGGTACTTTCTATATATCTACTGCATAGGTCATCTTCATCATCATTGTGCAGCCACAGTGTCCCGTGGTTGGGTGACGGCCTCTGCCTATCTTGCGTTATCTTTAGCCAGGTGGTACCCTTCCAGTAGTCGTCTAGTTCATCTTCCCACCGTCTCACCGGCCTTCCTCTACAACTAGGTATTTTCCTTTCGTATGGTTTCCAGATGGCGACCACTTCCGTCTTCTCCAACTTGTTCAATCACGTCTGTGACGTTTGTCTTTTTTCTCTTACCCAGATGTTTGTTTTTATGTCCCAGTATATGATGGATAATATACTTCTTTTCATCTTTGTTTGTGTGGCTGCTAGCTTGTTTTTTTTTATTAAAAATAACCACTCTTATTGTCTTCCTTTGTAATATATAAAACAAAAACTTTTTCTGTTTTATAACATGTAAAACAAATGGTTAATTTACAATTATTTCATTATGTGGTTTTCGGGTAAATTGAAATCATGCAAATATTGCTAATCGAAAGATCTATGGGATACAGTGTAATAATAATTTTCTTCCAATAAAACTGAATAATTTTTAATATTTATTATAGATATAAGAAATTATGATATACAATCACAACATATTAATTTATAAACGTCTATTTTGCACCCAATACTTACCAAAGTTATCGTCGTTGTTTTGCCATTGCTCGACATCAGCTCGTGACAGAGTTTCTTTAGTCGCCGATTTGCCTGTACAACTTTCTCAAATGCAGCGCAGGGGGTGCCCAGATGAAACGGCGTTTTCATGTCTGCCAAGTCTGCCTTTGAAACACCACTGTCAAGTTTTCTCAAAGGGGGCATGTGTTCCACTAACTCCACTGGCGACGATCTGGACTGCAAATTCTCACCTGGTTGTGACACCTGTACAGGTGTCACAACCCGGTGAGAATTGTCAGGTGTTGTACTGTGGTCACCTCTACTCTTCCCCAACTGTGCCACTTGAAGCCTGACAACATTTTCCAGATGCTTTTCGGTGCCATTCAATGCCTGCTCCATTTTCTTCGCCTTCTCCTTTGTGATCTGTAATTCACGCTCCTTATTGGTTATTTCTGACTCGTACACTTGTCTCAGGTTTACAATCGTACCTTCCTGTCTTCGAATGGTAGCCTGAAGCAGATCATACTCATCCTGGCTTATAGTAATCAAAGTATTCCTCATTGCCTGTCTCGTTGACTTATCTTTACCAGGTTTCGTCTTTCTGGATGACGCAGGGTCTGGACTGACCTGCACTGCTTCATGTGAAGCAGAATCAGTCTCCAAGTCTTTCAAAGCAGAACTCATGTTTCCAAAATTGCTTGGTTCTGCCTCTGTCGGCACCATTCTCTGGTTTGTATTTACAGGTTGGTCCATGTAGAGATGGGTTGCACTGTAGATGACTGTCTGGGGCAGTTGGTAGGAGCAGCATCACCTCATGCACGAGTCACTGATGTGGGAATCCATTGAGCCGTTCACATTTATGTGACAGCACTGTATGTTTCAGACAGCACAGTGTACTGTTAGTGTGTTGTATGTTTCAAACAGCACAGTGTACCGTTAGTGTGTTGCATGTTTCAGATAGCACAGTGTACTGTTAGTGTGTTGTATGTTTCAGACAGCACAGTGTACTGTTAGTGTGTTGCATGTTTCAAACAGCACAGTGTACCGTTAGTGTGTTGCATGTTTCAAACAGCACAGTGTACTGCTAGTGTGTTGCATGTTTGAGACAGCACAGTGTACTGTTAGTGTGTTGCATGTTTCAAACAGCACAGTGTACCGTTAGTGTGTTGCAGTTTCAAACAGCACAGTGTACTGTTAGTGTGTTGCATGTTTCAAACAGCACAGTGTACCGTTAGTGTGTTGCATGTTTCAAACAGCACAGTGTACTGTTAGTGTGTTGTATGTTTCAAACAGCACAGTGTAGTGTTAGTGTGTTGCATGTTTCAAACAGCACAGTGTACCGTTAGTGTGTTGCATGTTTCAAACAGCACAGTGTAGTGTTAGTGTGTTGCATGTTTCAAACAGCACAGTGTACCATTAGTGTGTTGCATGTTTCAAACAGCACAGTGTAGTGTTAGTGTGTTGCATGTTTCAAACAGCACAGTGTACTGTTAGTGTGTTGCATATTTCAAACAGCACAGTGTACCATAAGTGTGTTGCATGTTTCAGACAGTGTACTGTAAATGTGTTGCATGTTTCAGACAGTGTACTGTAAATGTGTTGCATGTTTCAGACAGTGTACTGTGAATGTGTTGCATGTTTCAGACAGTGTACTGTAAATGTGTTGCATGTTTCTGACAGTGTACCATGAATGTGTTGCATGTTTCAGACAGCACACTCTGGTGTTCCTGCCGCAGGTGGGGCGACTGTGCAGCTTTGGCCTGGGAGCCAATGGGCAGCTGGGCATCGGGACTGCCGCTAACAGACCCAGTCCGTCAGTGGTCCAAGGACCATTCATGCCCCCCAACCAGTCCTCAGCAGGGACCATCAGCGGGTCCTGGGTTGTCAAACACATCTCATCAGCAGGAAACCAGTGCTTTGTCGTTGTCACTTCGCCGCAGGTGACCGTCTCTCTAACTCTCCTCAGTTACGTGGAAAGTTTCCATTCATTTCTATTATAAATTCATAATGTATCACATGATCTGTGTCTATTATAACATTCTGAATGCCGTTGGTTTAATGGAATTTGTGTGTGAATAATTTTAATAAGGTGTTGAATATGTGTGATAATGTGTATGTGAAATATGTCAGAACAGCAGACCTGTTCAATGAGACACCATCACAACTTCTCTGGGAAGCATCCAGCCACGCTGAAATTAATGCGTGAAAACTGCTCGTGCAAATATCTACCACTGTCTGTAGCCAGGTATTCCTTCATACAACTGAGTGAACTGGAGCATTGTATAGTGAAAACACTTGCCTACGATTTCAAACTGCAGCAAAGAATTCAAACCCGGGTTCTCTTAGTCAATAGTCCGAAGCTCTTCCTCTGAGCCACTGCTCTCTATGCAGATTTTAACAATGAATAAATCTATCCTCCAGTACGCAATTCCTTGACAAACCGATAATTAGCAGCCGTACGACTGTTTATACACAGATAATGCTCTGAGGGTACTTGCGTAGACATTTAAACATGTACACTTTTTCTCGCAGCCCGATGTAGGTCCAGATGACTTCCGAGTTGCCAGTCCTGAATGCCAGGTGGCAGTGCTGACAGAGGAGCGACTGAGCGAGTATTCCTCAGTTCCAGCAGAGCGCAGTCCACCAGTGAAACTAGCAGCGTAAGTTTTTAATTTCTGTGTGTTTAGTCGTTTCTCCTCGTTATAGAAGATGTTTAGACAAACAAATAGTTGCCATAAAGTATTAAAAGAAGTATTGCCATCATCTTCTTTGTAGATAGACTTTTTAGGTTTTAGATATTGCCTTTGAACTTTTAAAATGTTTTCTATTGCAATGCTGTTTTAAATTAAGTGGTATGATTGTTGCAAGTTTATCATTTTCATTATTTGTTAAGCTAATTGATAGGCATATTTGTATTATTTGTTATGTTTGAACATACCTACACGTGCTATATAGATACATACCTTGGATAGATGTGTTTAATTACTAATGACAAACTGGAATGCTGATCGTCATCCAGCAACAACTGTTTAGTGCTTGCTAAGGACCAAATCACTGCCATTTTATGCTTAATAACTTAACTGTTTTTGTTTTTACAGAGATATTAGGAGCATTTTCTCATCATTGTCTTCTCTGAATGGCTCATTTCTTTTAAGGTAAGCATCAATTTATAGTTTTTGTTAGCGTTGTTGTGATAATGTCACTTATATCGTGACACTCTTTAATTAGAGCTGTGGAGATGTCATTATTGCATATGTAAATATATAATAACATTAGTGCATTTCACATGTTCATTTACATACAGGTGCTTGGTTAAACACAGTTTAGTTTGTTTTGGGGATTTTGCAAACATTGAGAGGGCATCTAAGCTTGTAAAAATATAAGTATAAATCATTTATTCCCAGCTGGCGTCTGCCGATGGGGCCAGCTGTGTGAGTGTGTAGTCGCAGCCGTCACCGTAGACACCTTCAAGGGAACATTGGTCACTGTGGACATGTAGCCAGTATGCACCACTTTTATCCAGAACTTAGTAATAATAAGGTAACTTCTGTTGTGCCTAAATCCATGGAAACTACGTCCAGAGGCGCATCATAACAAAAGGGTCTCCGGTGAAACCAGTCATAGTTTATTTCGGAGTCAAACCAGTGTTAAATTATTTTACCGTGCATCATCACCATCATCCACGTTGAATTATAATCTCGACAATGCTCCAGAGTGTGACTAAGTGTTATAGAGACGTATAAGTTGAGTGTTTGAATTCTGTGTACCTGGAGGAATGGTGACGTGGACTGTTATCTTGTGTGTAGCTATGACGACCACTGCGACTGCAGCAGTGACAGACATGGCGTCAACGTCACGATGGCTGCAGATTACTTCGCACAACTCGCAAAAATGTCAAACTCAGTCATTCGACTAGAGGTAATTATCACTTCTTGCGTTTCTCCTCTATTTGTGTTTACTCTGACCTAGTTACAATTATTGTATTTGACATTAGCCAATATGGAGTACATCTAAAGACTAAAACTGAGAAATTAAACTCTGTGTTAGACGCAGAAACTGTCCCATTATTTTACACAGAAAATTAGGGTCTTCAAGTTTGTTAAAAACTGAACTTTCTTGTTGTGCTTGTGGTATGGATATGATGTGATAATCTCAGTTTTTTTTTAAATAAAATACTTTGGTAAACAATAGTCTCATTAGGTATGTATTGTGTTGACGGTGACTGTTGACTGTATGCATTGTATCAGTATATAATATCCTAAAGGGTCAAATCAGTGGTTCACGGCGGCTTAGAATACTGTCAAAGAAACCTCTGCTACTTCACAGTACAATAAAAGCTAATGAAGGACTAACACCATCATCACTGATTATCCTGTCCATTTCACGTTCTTAGTAATGGCTTTAACCTTTTTATTCTCTGTTTTTATTTATTTTGTGAATAACCATAAAGGAACATTTCTGTAACTCAGCAGACAATGAAGTTGTGTTGTAACTTGTATTGATGGTGACTGTTGAATGTGTCATTGTGACAATGAAGTTGTTGTATTGAATTGATGGTGACTGTTGAATGTGTCACTGTGACAATGAAGTTGTACTTTATTGATGGTGACTGTTGAATGTGTCACTGTGACAATGAAGTTGTTGTGTTTTATTGATGGTGACTGTTGAATGTGTCACTGTGACAATGAAGTTGTTGTATTGTATTGACCGTGACTGTTGAATGTGTCACTGTGACAATGAAGTTGTTGTATTGTATTGACCGTGACTGTTGAATGTGTCACTGTGACAATGAAGTTGTACTTTATTGATGGTGACTGTTGAATGTGTCACTGTGACAATGAAGTTGTTGTGTTTTATTGACGGTGACTGTTGAATGTGTCACTGTGACAATGAAGTTGTTGTATTGTATTGACCGTGACTGTTGAATGTGTCACTGTGACAATGAAGTTGTTGTATTGTATTGACGGTGACTGTTGAATGTGTCACTGTGACAATGAAGTTGTACTTTATTGATGGTGACTGTTGAATGTGTCACTGTGACAATGAAGTTGTTGTATTGTATTGACGGTGACTGTTGAACGTGTCACTGTGACAATGAAGTTGTTGTATTGTATTGACCGTGACTGTTGAATGTGTCACTGTGACAATGAAGTTGTTGTGTTGTATTGATGGTGACTGTTGAATGTGTCACTGTGACAATGAAGTTGTTGTATTGTATTGACGGTGACTGTTGAATGTGTCACTGTGACAATGAAATTGTTGTATTGTGTTGACAGTGACTGTTGAATGTGTCACTGTGACAATGAAGTTGTTGTATTGTGTTGACAGTGACTGTTGAATGTGTCACTGTGACAATGAAGTTGTCGTATTGTGTTGACAGTGACTGTTGAATGTGTCACTGTGACAATGAAGTTGTTGTATTGGCGGTGATTGTTGAACGTGTCACTGTGACACTGAAGTTGTTATATTGTATTGACGGCGACTGTTGAATGTGTCACTGTGACAATGAAGTTGTTGTATTGTATTGACGGTGACTGTTGAATGTGTCGCTGTGACAATGAAGTTGTATTGTATTGACGGTGACTGTTGAATGTGTCGCTGTGACAATGAAGTTGTTGTATTGTATTGACGGTGACTGTTGAATGTGTCACTGTGACAATGAAGTTGTTGTATTGTATTGATGGTGACTGTTGAATGTGTCACTGTGACAATGAAGTTGTTGTATTTATTGATGGTGACTGTTGAATGTGTCACTGTGACAATGAAGTTGTTGTATTGTATTGACGGCGACTGTTGAATGTGTCACTGTGACAATGAAGTTGTTGTATTGTATTGACCGTGACTGTTGAATGTGTCACTGTGACAATGAAGTTGTTGTGTTGTATTGATGGTGACTGTTGAATGTGTCACTGTGACAATGAAGTTGTTGTATTGTATTGACGGTGACTGTTGAATGTGTCACTGTGACAATGAAATTGTTGTATTGTGTTGACAGTGACTGTTGAATGTGTCACTGTGACAATGAAGTTGTCGTATTGTGTTGACAGTGACTGTTGAATGTGTCACTGTGACAATGAAGTTGTTGTATTGGCGGTGATTGTTGAACGTGTCACTGTGACACTGAAGTTGTTATATTGTATTGACGGCGACTGTTGAATGTGTCACTGTGACAATGAAGTTGTTGTATTGTATTGACGGTGACTGTTGAATGTGTCGCTGTGACAATGAAGTTGTATTGTATTGACGGTGACTGTTGAATGTGTCACTGTGACAATGAAGTTGTTGTATTGTATTGACGGTGACTGTTGAATGTGTCACTGTGACAATGAAGTTGTTGTATTGTATTGATGGTGACTGTTGAATGTGTCACTGTGACAATGAAGTTGTTGTATTGTATTGATGGTGACTTTTGAATGTGTCACTCTGACAATGAAGTTGTATTGTATTGACGGTGACTGTTGAATGTGTCACTGTGACAATGAAGTTGTTGTATTGTATTGACGGTGACTGTTGAATGTGTCACTGTGACAATGAAGTTGTTGTATTGTATTGACGGTGACTGTTGAATGTGTCACTGTGACAATGAAGTTGTTGTATTGTATTGATGGTGACTTTTGAATGTGTCACTGTGACAATGAAGTTGTTGTGTTGTATTGATGGTGACTGTTGAATGTGTCGCTGTGACAATGAAGTTGTATTGTATTGATGGTGACTTTTGAATGTGTCACTGTGACAATGAAGTTGTTGTGTTGTATTGATGGTGACTTTTGAATGTGTCACTGTGACAATGAAGTTGTTGTATCATATTGACGGTGACTGTTGAATGTGTCACTGTGACAATGAAGTTGTTGTATTGTACTGATGGTGACTGTTGAATGTGTCACTGTGACAATGAAGTTGTTGTATTGTACTGATGGTGACTGTTGAACGTGTCACTGTGACAATGAAGTTGTTGTAGCATATTGACGGTGACTGTTGAATGTGTCACTGTCACAGATGCAGGAAGGTCTCAAACAGGCGTTGTGTGCCAACATCTACCACCTCTGCCAGGACGTTGAGGCGATGCGGTTCTGCCTCACCCTCCCCTACTGTCACTTCTTCGACGAGCCGCAGCAGTTCCACACAATCATTGCACCTTTCAGTCGCATCCTGCTGGAACTCACCCATGCCACTGTTCTAGGTATGGCAGGCCCCGTCAGTTGTAGTCCAACTGAAATTGAGTTTTTTGTATGTTTGTATAATACTGTATATCTGTAGGTATGTTTACATTTATGTCTTTTTATTGATTCTGATCAAATAGGGGCACAATTTTTCAAGGATTCACACAAAAAATTAGATTTTTTTATAATTAACCTGATTTTTTTTGTATTGTATATGTTTGAAAATTTTACTTTTAACCTTGTGTCTTTCAAGGTGAATAGTTTACTCCTAGACCGGTTGATGATTTCTGGGGCCAAGCGTTAAATGACCTCATAAGAAAAGTAGCACTTTTGTTTGTTATTACCACTGGTTAAAATACTTTTTCTGGTTTTAGGGTTCTTTCATGTGTACAAACACATGTTTATTTACATTGGTGGAAGTGAATAATATGTAACCAACATTCCTGCTAACATAATTCTTTTCACCAAATGTCATCTCTAGATTTTACCCGCATTTAATTAACTTGTCACCTAAGCCTGTTATTGTAGCATTTGTCGTGAAAATGAAATTTCTATACATATGCTTACCTTTACGATTGGTTTGTTTTATAGAGCAGTGGCTGGGTTCTGTTCTACCAGAGCAGTTCACACGATATGTTCACGTGAGTTCACATAAGTCCCTTCATTCTCATATAAACGTCATGTCGTTTAATTAACACTAAATGCCACTGTAGAAATATTTATTTCATGCAGATTTTGTTGCTATGTTATTCTCAAAAATACAGTTTTATGATAATGTATAATTACACTGCATCTGTGCTGTCTAATAATTGTGTTATCTTCTTTTAATTGTATCGTATGCACTTCTTGTTCTCACAGAGATGACATATTGTTGTCATCGTCTAAACAACATTGCAAATATTGTAGCATCATTTCAGTTGTCTTCTGATGGTACAAACTCAAAATAAGTTTACTTTCACCAGAATTTGAAACTCTCATCTTATCATTATTTTAGATATTGCGAACTTAACCATGGTTGGTAATAATTTCAAGTTGGATGTTTTTGATGTAGTCCTGTCAAACTGTGCACCTCTCCCTGTAGGTGTACAAAGAGATGCTGATATATCTTCTTGCCCAGTCAACTGCAACCAGCATACATGAGGTACGGAATGCAGTTTCTCTTCCGAAACAAAAATTGGCATTCTTTTTACTTGAATCAGTATAAGTAATAATACTAATAGGACTTCTTTTGCGCCAATATCCTCAAAGATCAAGCTCAGTGGTGCGACAAAACCAAGGGATTAAGCAAACTCGTGATCGTAAGACAATGCATGAGTTGTCAATGGATGGATGAAGATGCTAGGAAGCTAAGGAGGATAGGCAGCATTAAAGAGAGGTTTTTAGACATCAGCGGAATGAAACTATATTACCTTATAATTTATCACTGGCAGGAAGCGAATTCCACACAGTTGGTGCAGCAACCAAGAAAACTCGGGTCCCGGCTTTTGTTTTCACCTGAGGAATGTAAAGAGGGTTACTACTGATTGAGCGTTGTTTGTTTACTTCTGTGGGACCGTATTTATAAAGTTATATTTTGTGGTGCTGTTGTACAACACATTGCGTAATAGAAACTAAAAACAGTAAAAGCACCCACGTAGTATAAATAATGATATAGAAAGAAAAAAGTATAAAATAAGTAAAATGAATAATTTAACTACAAACCTTGGCTATCGCATAAAACTTATATAACGTGTTAACACTTTTGAATTCATAAGACACTTGTACAGCAACTATAAAAATGTGATGTCCTCGAGTTTTCCTCTTTGTCCTTGGTGAAACAAGTCTTGGACCATCATGCAGTCTTGGACCATTATGCAGTCTTGGACCATCATGCAGTCTTGGAACATCATGCAGTCTTGGAACATCATGCAGTCTTGGAACATCATGCAGTCTTGGACCATCATGCAGTCTTGGACCATCATGCAGTCTTGGAACATCATGCAGTCTTGGAACATCATGCAGTCTTGGAACATCATGCAGTCTTGGACCATCATGCAGTCATGGACCATCATGCAGTCTTGGAACATCATGCAGTCTTGGAACATCATGCAGTCTTGGACCATCATGCAGTCTTGGAACATCATGCAGTCTTGGACCATCATGCAGTCTAGGAACATCATGCAGTCTTGGACCATCATGCAGTCTAGGAACATCATGCAGTCTTGGAACATCATGCAGTCTTGGACCATCATGCAGTCTTGGAACATCATGCAGTCTTGGAACATCATGCAGTCTTGGACCATCATGCAGTCTTGGACCATCATGCAGTCTTGGACCATCATGCAGTCTTGGAACATCATGCAGTCTTGGAACATCATGCAGTCTTGGACCATCATGCAGTCTTGGAACATCATGCAGTCTTGGACCATCATGCAGTCTAGGAACATCATGCAGTCTTGGACCATCATGCAGTCTTGGAACATCATGCAGTCTTGGAACATCATGCAGTCTTGGACCATCATGCAGTCTTGGACCATCATGCAGTCTTGGAACATCATGCAGTCTTGGACCATCATGCAGTCTTGGACCATCATGCAGTCTTGGAACATCATGCAGTCTTGGAACATCATGCAGTCTTGGACCATCATGCAGTCTTGGACCATCATGCAGTCTTGGACCATCATGCAGTCTTGGAACATCATGCAGTCTTGGAACATCATGCAGTCTTGGACCATCATGCAGTCTTGGAACATCATGCAGTCTTGGACCATCATGCAGTCTTGGAACATCATGCAGTCTTGGACCATCATGCAGTCTTGGAACATCATGCAGTCTTGGACCATCATGCAGTCTTGGAACATCATGCAGTCTTGGACCATCATGCAGTCTTGGAACCCTCATGCAGTCTTGGAACCCTCATGCAGTCTTGGACCATCATGCAGTCTTGGACCATCATGCAGTCTTGGAACATCAGCAGTCTTGGACCATCATGCAGTCTAGGAACCCTCATGCAGTCTTGGACCATCATGCAGTCTTGGAACCCTCATGCAGTCTTGGACCATCATGCAGTCTTGGAACCCTCATGCAGTCTTGGACCATCATGCAGTCTTGGACATCATGCAGTCTTGGAACATCATGCAGTCTTGGACCATCATGCAGTCTTGGACCATCATGCAGTCTTGGACCATCATGCAGTCTTGGACATCATGCAGTCTTGGAACATCATGCAGTCTTGGACCATCATGCAGTCTTGGACACATCATGCAGTCTTGGACCATCATGCAGTCTAGGAACATCATGCAGTCTTGGACCATCATGCAGTCTGGAACATCATGCAGTCTTGGACCATCATGAGTCTAGGAACATCATGCAGTCTGGAACATCATGCAGTCTGGAACATCATGCATCTAGAACATCATGCAGTCTTGGACCATCATGCAGTCTTGGACCATCATGCAGTCTTGGACCATCATGCAGTCTTGGAACATCATGCAGTCTTGGACCATCATGCAGTCTTGGAACATCATGCAGTCTTGGAACATCATGCAGTCTTGGACCATCATGCAGTCTTGGAACATCATGCAGTCTGGACCGGGCCATCATGCAGTCTTGGACCATCATGCAGTCTTGGACCATCATGCAGGTCTTTGGACATCATGCAGTCTTGGACCATCATGCAGTCTTGGACATCATGCAGTCTTGGACCATCATGCAGTCTTGGACCATCATGCAGTCTTGGACCATCATGCAGTCTTGGACCATCATGCAGTCTTGGAACATCATGCAGTCGTTGTCTGTAATGGGCAGTTCTGGGAAACAAAGTTCTAACACACATTTTAGTCTGTGGCTGTATACAGAATAAAATGTCAGTAAGCAACCCAGCATAAGAATAATATTTAATGTGAAACTCAATCTGCAACCAAGGAAGTGATTTGAAATTAATGTTGATATATCTAAAATAAAAAACAGATTGTGCTTTTAGGCAGTTAAATGCAAACATGAGAGACACTACATTACACCCAGAAATGTAAAAATAATTGTATATTGTCCAAACCAAAAGTACGCATGAAAACTATACTTTGTTACTTTAGGAAAGTTTAAATAAACAGATGTACTTCAGTATATACCGGCTATGTTTGTGTGACTTTGAAATACTTAAGGGATCACTTGACCCAAGAAACGTATTGCCCATATTGTCAATGGTACTGTTTACCTTGTTCTTACCAATGCCGCGTTCTCTGGGTGGCAGGCAAGGTACAATTACTTTAACCCTCTTCCTTCCACAGCCAGGGCCGAGAGCTGATGACCTACAGCTGTGTTTGAATGTGCTCCACCGACTGAACAAAGTAAGTGATACAAAGGTTAATAACTGCCAACTGGGGTAATTTAACTTATCTGTTACAATATAAATACACCTTTTTGGCACATGAATGTTTCTTCAAGCCTATTCTGAAGTGTCACAGATGGTGATATATATACTTTTAGACATTGTAGTGCCTTTTTGCATCTTAACTTTTAACCAACAATTTTGGTCACAAACACTATAAACTTTTACATCAGGAACTCTTTCGATGTTAAGAAAGATTTGTTACTATATCAATATGAATTACAGCTCGAATTATCCTTGTTAGAATGTCACAATGTGTAATAATTGCAGCATGGCTGGATGCTTCCCAGAGAAGCTGAGATGGTGTTTGATTGAACAGATTTGCCAGAAAGTAAAGTGCAAAAAGTGCCTTGTTAAGTCCTGAGGACTGGATGCAGCGCTGTCTGTGAACGTACAATATAAAACCATGTAATACTGTAATCACAGTATACCTTACACCCCTGTATGTACCCAGTCACACCCGTCATTCACGCTAACTGTTATCCACACTAACCGGATAGTTATTCGACATATAAAGATTTAGCCGAAACCTAGAAGTGAGGCCATTATGCCACCGATCACCAAAACCACACATGACTGCCTCACCTATACAACCACCTCTCCATTCAGGTGAATGAGGAACACAGTCAGCTGATTCCATACGAGACGTTCCACGTATCGATGTTGAAAGACAAGACAGACCTGCGGGTGGACTATGTCAAGTGGCTGCAGCGGACGGCCATCGAGGTGATTAACCTTGGACACATGCAAGTAGCTGATAGGGTAGGGAACATTTCCTGTCTCGCCGTCCAGGGCCACCTCGTCTGTTCCGTTATACGCGATTTCTACCATTTTTATGTCGAAAAAAATTAAAATGCATTGTTATTTACGAGAAGTTCACCAAGTTGTGATTTTGTCCCACTTGATTGTGTGAATATCATATCAGTCATGCCAAACTTGAAAGAGCAATTCCAACCACTTGCTGTTAGTCCTGTCTGCTTCTGCTCTGACGGGAATTTATCTGAATGCACTGTGCATGTTTTACATGTTTTGTTGGAGCAGTGTTCAAACTGAACAGTGATTCTGGATTGTTAAGCACAGTTTGACATGGAGTTTACAGTCCATGTAATTATTTATTGAATTGTTAAGAACATTCTTTTAATAAATGCTTATTAACAAGGAACAGACTAGGTCGGTTTTAACATAAACATTTGTTGTAGCACAGGCCTTTTTCAGATACATGGAAGTGATGGATGGTGTGGCAGGATGGGGTTTGTGTGTCGACCACAGCTGAGTAACCTCTATCGTTGTCAGCTACGGACCATGCACAAGCCCCTGATACACAATTTTATCATGTGTCCTTGTTGAAAAACATTTGATGAAAGATGCGTAGACTGCACACAGTGTTAGTAGAGTAAATAATGGTGTTTTAATAAAAACAAAACATGCCTGCCGTGGCGCAGTTTTCACATTCAGCAATAAGAAAAGTTTTGTAAAATGCATGTTTGCCGAGTTAAGATGTCGACTGAATGCCAGCTGTGTCATACTAGATGAAATATTTAACATAAATCCCTTGCCCCTGGTTGAGTTTGTCTCTACTTTGTGTCACCGCTGACAGCTGCCAACTGAGTGCTCTGTCGTCAATAACAACATGTATTGTTGTCATTGTTGTAGGGTTTCTATTTCTGTGACTATCCGTTTGTGTTTGATGCTGAGGCGAAGACCCTGCTGCTTCAGACGGATGCCTTCATACAGATGCAGGTAACAACACAGATGGTTAGAACAACTCGACTCCACCAACTCATTGCCATCTATCCTGAGTCTAGGACATGCATCGACACCATAGCAAAAGTGACTGTGATACGAACATGTACTACTGTTGGCCAATGTTAAATAATACAAAAACAGGTTCGATATTCTTTGAAATTACAAACCAGTCATTCTTAAATTAAAGTTATTGATGGTTTAGGCACTGCAGGATGGTATTATTGTCATTCCTAACGTAATATTTGTTGAATCATTTGAATGATTGGTCAAAATACAACCTGTTGATTTTTATTTTCACCACCAGGTGGCAGTGGACGAGGTGGTGCGGAGGAACATAACGCCGGCGGACATTGACATACCAGTCCTTCTGCTGCTGGTCAAGAGGACGCATCTTGTGCCAGAGACAATTGCTCAGCTCGCAAAACAGAGCACCTCAGATCTGAAGAAACCGCTCAAAGTAAGGAACTGGTCTCTCAGCAAATGTTTATAATTATAGCTTCAGTTGTGTGAAGACACCATCAGGTGGCAGCACTTTTTAGCCCCTTACATCTGCCTGAGAGGTTAATTGCTTTGCCTTACCCCAAAATAGGGTAGAGATGCTCTTTGGCTCTCAGGCCAAGTATGAAATAAAACTAAAATAAGGATATACACAGATGACATATATCACTGTCCATGTATGTATGACAGGTGTGACATTAGGGGGTGGTGTATGAGAGGTGTGATATTAGGGGGTGGTGTATGAGAGGTGTGATATTAGGGGGTGGTGTATGACAGGTATGACATTAGGGGGTGGTGTATGACAGGTGTGACATTAGGGGGTGGTGTATGAGAGGTGTGACATTAGGGGGTGGTGTATGAGAGGTGTGATATTAGGGGGTGGTGTATGACAGGTATGACATTAGGGGGTGGTGTATGAGAGGTGTGATATTAGGGGGTGGTGTATGAGAGGTGTGACATTAGGGGGTGGTGTATGAGAGGTGTGACATTAGGGGGTGGTGTATGAAGGTTGACATTAGGGGGTGGTGTATGAGAGGTGTGACATTAGGGGTGGTGTATGAGAGGTGTGACATTAGGGGGTGGTGTATGAGAGGTGTGACATTAGGGGGTGGTGTATGAGAGGTGTGACATTAGGGGGTGGTGTATGAGAGGTGTGACATTAGGGGGTGGTGTATGAGAGGTGTGATATTAGGGGGTGGTGTATGAGAGGTGTGACATTAGGGGGTGGTGTATGAGAGGTGTGATATTAGGGGGTGGTGTATGAGAGGTGTGACATTAGGGGGTGGTGTATGAGAGATGTGATATTAGGGGTGGTGTATGAGAGGTGTGACATTAGGGGGTGGTGTATGAGAGGGGTGACATTAGGGTGGTGGTATATGAAAGGTGTGACATTAGGGGGTGGTGTATGAGAGGGGTGACATTAGGGAGTGGTATATGAAAGGTGTGACATTAGGGGGTGGTGTATGAGAGGGGTGACATTAGGGAGTGGTATATGAAAGGTGCTACATTAGGGGGTGGTGTTTGCAGGTCGTATTCCTGGGAGAAGAAGGTCTGGATGCTGGAGGTGTTCGTAAGGTCAGTGACTCAGTCAGTACTCTCTCTACGTACATGCACACAGGTTTAACAAGTTCAACCAGACTTTGTTCAGACACAAGTACAAAGTTGTGTAAATCTGAGTTATAATAATAAGGCAACTGTTGCAGCACCTTAATCCATGAAGACTAAGCTCAAATCTCAGAGTATTGATACAACCAACCTAATAAACACAAATCTGGAGATGTTGATGATGTATTTTCTTGTTTGTGATTATGCCAATTTAACTTTGTTTGTGGCGTGCCACATATTTTAAAGTGTAAAAGTATTTTGAGCAGTTCTAAGGACTGGATACTGTGCTATATAAAAACTTACATATTTACTTTTTTAATATGTGTGTCATGTTTCCCAGTGATGTACAATGAGGACTGTCTTCCTTCTATATAAAAACTTACCTTTTTACCTTTAATACATTTGTCATGTTTCCCCGTGATGTACAATGAGGACTGTCTTCCTTCTCCCACAGGAGTTTTTCCTCCTCCTATTGCAAGACCTGACAAACCCCAAGTACGGGATGTTTCAGTACTACGAAGAATCCCGACTGTTGTGGTTCAGAAAACAGGTTAGTTTGCAGTTCTGGAGTATCAGAGTTGGGTTATCATGTGACATGAGTCACATGACCGATGGTTTGTTTACATCACATGTGCCTGTTGTACTGGCCAGACGTGTGGCTAGAACGGTGGCCTCCCGATCGAGAGAATCTTCGATTGAATCTTCTTGCTGCTATTCCTAAGCATGGGTGATTTTGTATAACCAGTATTGTTTTAGTTCATTCAGCTGTGTCTGGCTATATGTGAATTAATATCTACAGTAGCTGCAGTGTGGCTGAATACTCCCCAGTTGGTGTTTGAGTGAACAGATCTACCGGCGTGTAAAGTGCTCTAAGGTTTAGGTTTAATAACAAACCTATGATTATAATAGAGCATACATAAATGTAAGAAATAGGGGAAACTTGCAAAGGTGTTTTCCAGTTAACAGTATTGAATTAATAGTTATTTGATTTACATTTCAGAACTGTATTTTGGCGTAATCATTAACTTGTAACATGTTGGCAGGCTTAACGTTCGTTTATTTACATTGTAATTAATGCAATCATTTGACGATGTGTTGAGTTGTCACAGAAGAGTGTTGTGTTTGTAGACGTTTGAAGACAGCAGGATGTTCTTCCTGGTGGGAGAGGTGTGTGGTCTGGCCATATACAACAGCACCATCATAGACCTGCACTTCCCCCTGGCGCTCTATAAGAACCTACTTCGCAGGTAGATCTTATGGAACACAGCAACATTGAGAGGCATGGATAGTGTAGTGGTTGGTCTGTTTAAGTCATACTGGGAATGACAGAACTAAATAGCCTGTAAATAAAGCATTCAGCTGAAATATATCTCTGTGTTTACCAGTTATTGGATTAGTTGATTACATATGTTTCGTGTCTCATTTCAGGCCAGTCACTGTCGAGGACATGAAGGAGTTGGATCCACTCGTGGGCAAGTGAGTTGTAAATGCAGTGTCACAAGAATGGCTTCAGTTGAGTTGCCATTAGCCACAGTGCCGAGGTTGTCTCATTCACTAATCATACTTCGTTACATCAAAGTTAGTTTTAAAGTCAACGAGAATTTGTGAGTCCACTACAGGTTACACATTTACCGCCCTGTGTGGCATCTTTTACTTCCCCTGGCATAGACACCAGATAGAAGGGACCACCGGCTTTTAGTGTCTCTTCCGAAAGACACAGGCAAATGTGGGGTGAACGAAATTGCCTAAGTTTCGAAACGGCGGTAGGTGGGATTGAACCACCGTCCCCTTTTTTACTCTTTCCGTCCAGCTCTTTCTACATTTGGTTTAAAAGTGCAAAATGTTGTTCTTATTTGAAGGAGCCTTGAAGACCTGCTTGCTTACAGTGGTGATGACATTGAGGATGTGTTCTGTCTCAACTTCCAGGTAAGTTTGTCTCATCCAACGTGTCCTTTACATCACGTGAGGTTTCACACGTAAATGTGGATTACTAACGTTCTTATGTAGTCTGATAATGTCCGAGGTGTATTTTAAAACCATATACAGCAGAAGCAATAAGCTCATGAAGATAATTCTGATACAATTACAAGAGCAAAGTGAGTAAATGACCAGAGGAGATGAGTTGAACTTAACAGAAGGGTCAGTCACATGAAGTGGGCATTGTGTGTGGTACCACTGTTCCCATCAGTGCCGAGAGACTGGTGGTGGCATTGTGTGTGGTGCCACTGTTCCCATCAGTGCCGAGAGACTGGTGGTGGCATTGTGTGTGGTACCACTGTTCCCATCAGTGCCGAGAGGACTGGTGGTGGCATTGTGTGTGGTACCACTGTTCCCATCAGTGCCGAGAGACTGGTGGTGGCATTGTGTGTGGTGCCACTGTTCCCATCAGTGCCGAGAGACTGGTGGTGGCATTGTGTGTGGTACCACTGTTCCCATCAGTGCCGAGAGACTGGTGGTGGCATTGTGTGTGGTACCACTGTTCCCATCAGTGCCGAGAGACTGGTGGTGGCATTGTGTGTGGTGCCACTGTTCCCATCAGTGCCGAGAGACTGGTGGTGGCATTGTGTGTGGTACCACTGTTCCCATCAGTGCCGAGAGACTGGTGGTGGCATTGTGTGTGGTGCCACTGTTCCCATCAGTGCCGAGAGACTGGTGGTGGCATTGTGTGTGGTGCCACTGTTCCCATCAGTGCGGAGGGACAGGTGGTGGCATTGTTGTGTGTGGTGCCACTGTTCCCATCAGTGTGGAGGGACAGGTGGTGGCATTTTTGTGTGGTGCCACTGTTCCCATCAGTGCCGAGAGACTGGTGGTGGCATTGTGTGTGGTACCACTGTTCCCATCAGTGCCGAGAGACTGGTGGTGGCATTGTTGTGTGTGGTGCCACTGTTCCCATAAGTGAGGAGGGACAGGTGGTGGCATTGTGTGTGGTGCCACTGTTCCCATCAGTGCGGAGGGACAGGTGGTGGCATTGTGTGTGGTGCCACTGTTCCCATCAGTGCGGAGGGACAGGTGGTGGCATTGTGTGTGGTGCCACTGTTCCCATCAGTGCGGAGGGACAGGTGGTGGCATTGTGTGTGGTGCCACTGTTCCCATCAGTGCGGAGGGACAGGTGGTGGCACTGTGTGTGGTGCCACTGTTCCCATCAGTGCCAAGGGAAAGGTGGTGGCATTGTGTGTGGTGCCACTGTTCCCATCAGTGCCAAGGGAAAGGTGGTGGCATTGTGTGTGGTACCACTGTTCCCATCAGTGCCGAGGGACAGGTGGTGGCATTGTGTGTGGTACCACTGTTCCCATCAGTGCCGAGGGACAGGTGGTGGCATTGTGTGTGTCCACTGTTCCCATCAGTGCCGAGGGACAGGTGGTGGCATTGTGTGTGGTGCCACTGTTCCCATCAGTGCGGAGGGACAGGTGGTGGCATTGTGTGTGGTGCCACTGTTCCCATCAGTGCGGAGGGACAGGTGGTGGCATTGTGTGTGGTGCCACTGTTCCCATCAGTGCGGAGGGACAGGTGGTGGCATTGTGTGTGGTGCCACTGTTCCCTCAGTGCGGAGGGACAGGTGGTGGCATTGTGTGTGGTGCCACTGTTCCCTCAGTGCGGAGGGACAGGTGGTGGCATTGTGTGTGGTGCCACTGTTCCCTCAGTGCGGAGGGACAGGTGGTGGCATTGTGTGTGGTGCCACTGTTCCCATCAGTGCGGAGGGACAGGTGGTGGCATTGTGTGTGGCGCCACTGTTCCCTCAGTGCGGAGGGACAGGTGGTGGCATTGTGTGTGGTGCCACTGTTCCCATCAGTGCCGAGGGACAGGTGGTGGCATTGTGTGTGGTGCCACTGTTCCCATCAGTGCGGAGGGACAGGTGGTGGCATTGTGTGTGGCGCCACTGTTCCCTCAGTGCGGAGGGACAGGTGGTGGCATTGTGTGTGATGCCACTGTTCCCATGAGTGCGGAGGGACAGGTGGTGGCATTGTGTGTGATGCCACTGTTCCCATCAGTGCGGAGGGACAGGTGGTGGCATTGTGTGTGGCGCCACTGTTCCCTCAGTGCGGAGGGACAGGTGGTGGCATTGTGTGTGGCGCCACTGTTCCCTCAGTGCGGAGGGACAGGTGGTGGCATTGTGTGTGTGCCACTGTTCCCATGAGTGCGGAGGGACAGGTGGTGGCATTGTGTGTGGTTCCACTGTTACATAAGCACCTGAGGATATGCACCAGGAAGACACCTTAAAGCATACCCGGTACAAAATGTACCATACATACAGCGAACAATATAAAGTCATACAGTACTGCCCTCTAGTGACCAGAGAACATTATTTGAAATTACTGTACAAGACATCTTTGTCCTCCCTGTTACTCCTGGCTCATTGTGAATGTGACACTTCAGGTGACCCACGAGGAATACGGAGTGGTCACAGAAGTTGACCTCGTGCCTGACGGAGCAAGCATCATGGTCAACAGAGAGAACAGGTAAAGATGCAACTACTACGCCATAGCCTCGTGTCTAGTGTTACACACCCATGGAAGTGTTGTAAATATAATTAATAGGGCATTATGGTATGAAGACCTGTGGTATTAAAATAACGGCAACTTAAAACTACTCTTATCCTGATCAAATTGACAAAATATGATCATTTTACGAAAGACAGTCATTCATGACATGCAGTTTGCCTGGCATAGCCATGCTAACCAGGTGGTCTAAAAACTGGTGGAATGCTTCAGTGGGATGTCCTATGAAGAGTTGAATAAATGTAAGTCAGTGTATTTATTTACAACTACAATTTGTTTTTGTGATGTGTTCAATGTAAATGCATAACATCATGGTTCTGTAGAAACTGTGAAGGTTTGTGGCAGGTTACTATTAAAATAGTAACACATAAAGTAATGTAACATCATTTTGTACTAACAAACTATATATATCAGTGCACTATTTGGTTAAAATAATAATAATTGTTTGTTTGACAACAGCGATATTTTACTATTACATTACATTGCATAACATTACATTATATTACACTACATTGCATTATACAAGTAATGATATAAATATATTTTTATCTTAAATATTACTGTAAATACACTGTATGTCCGATTGGTCTTGGAACTCGTATATTTAGGTTTGATTTCAGATTTTATTTCAGATGTCATCACGTGACTGTTGATAGAGAATCACAATTGTGTAGTTGTTTTGTGTTGTTGCAGACAGCAGTATGTCGATGCCTACCTCAAGTATGTGTTCAGTGACTCTGTGGCCGACCAGTTGAAGGCGTTCTTTGATGGTTTCCACAGAGTATGTGGCGGGAAAATCCTGGTAAGTCACTGCACTTCAAATGTCTGTGCTGCTACACCAACAGGCTGGCGGTACACCAACAGGCTAGCTGTACACCCACAGGCTAGCTGTACACCAACAGGCTAGCTGTACACCCACAGGCTAGCTGTACACCAACAGGCTAGCTGTACACCAACAGGCTAGCTGTACACCAACAGGCTAGCTGTACACCCACAGGCTAGCTGTACACCAACAGGCTAGCTGTACACCAACAGGCTAGCTGTACACCAACAGGCTAGCTGTACACCAACAGGCTAGCTGTACACCAACAGGCTAGCTGTACACCCACAGGCTAGCTGTACACCACATGCTAGCTGTACACCCACAGGCTAGCTGTACACCACAGGCTAGCTGTACACCAACAGGCTAGCTGTACACCAACAGGCTAGCTGTACACCACAGGCTAGCTGTACACCACAGGCTAGCTACACCACAGGCTAGCTGTACACCAACAGGCTAGCTTACACCAACAGGCTAGCTGTACACAACAGGCTAGTAACCCACAGGCTAGCTGTACACCAACAGGCTAGCTGTACACCAGGCTAGCTGTACACCACAGGCTAGCTGTACACCCACAGGCTAGCTGTACACCACAGGCTAGCTGTACACCCACAGGCTAGCTGTACACCCACAGGCTAGCTGTACACCACAGGCTAGCTGTACACCAACAGGCTAGCTGTACACCAACAGGCTAGCTGTACACCCACAGGCTAGCTGTACACCAACAGGCTAGCTGTACACCACAGGCTAGCTGTACACCAACAGGCTAGCTGTACACCAACAGGCTAGCTGTACACCCACAGGCTAGCTGTACACCCACAGGCTAGCTGTACACCCACAGGCTAGCTGTACACCAGGTAGCTGTACAACAGGCTAGCTGTACACCAACAGGCTAGCTGTACACCAACAGGCTAGCTGTACACCAACAGGCTAGCTGTACACCAACAGGCTGGCTGTACACCAACAGGCTGGCTGTACACCAACAGGCTAGCTGTACACCAACAGGCTAGCTGTACACCCACAGGCTAGCTGTACACCAACAGGCACTGTACCAGGCTGTGTACACCAACAGGCTAGCTGTACTACAGCTGCTGTACACCAACAGGCTGGCTGTACACCAACAGGCTGGCTGTACACCAACAGGCTGGCTGTACACCAACAGGCTGGCTGTACACCAACAGGCTAGCTGTACACCAACAGGCTGGCTGTTCACCAACAGGCTGGCTGTACACCAACAGGCTAGCTGTACACCAACAGGCTAGCTGTACACCAACAGGCTGGCTGTGTTGCACTATTAATGTGGAAGTTTTGTAACGTGTAGGCGTTCTACACTGACATTTTAAGATAAATATTTAGGTGTCCATGTCTGTTACATTAACCTATATATCAAACCAGGGGGCCGTAATACTATTAGCTAAAAGTATTAGCTGTAATTTTAATAGCAAATGACATCAGTTAAGCTATTGCCAAAACTGAACCTATCTTAATATTCATGTGCACAACATTGGTGTGAGAATTTGCAGCTGACTGTGCACTCAACTATTTCTATGGCCAATAATGAACTCTTAACAGATTAAACCATATTTAGCAAGATTACTAGCCACATCTGATATCCAGGTGGACATTGGGCATTTGGCTTATTGAGAACATATAGAGACCATGTTTACATGTGTAACCTGCCCTTTTGACATATTTCTTATTTCATTTATGCTGCTAGCTTGAATACAACTGACAGATGATTGCTAAAACTATTCTGAAATTATGGCCCCTGAAATTCACACTGTACCAGACGAATTTAAGAAAATATCAAAATCTACGAACCACCACAGTGAGCTCACTAGATCAAGTACCACATTTCAACCTTGCATGTACAAATCTACCAGAGACAAGTGCCATTTAAAATTGACCCCACTCCCAGATGAATTTAAAAAAATCAGTATGAACAACCCCAACGGGTCCACTTGATCACAAAAACAAATTTAAAAATGGCTACATGCAATACTAATGGAGATATGGATGGATTAACAAAAACAAACAAACAAACAGAGGACTGTATTGTTTGATATAGATGCACTGGTAATGTAGGTTGTGTTGACAGGAGTTGTTCCATCCGAAAGAGCTACAAGCCATGGTCGTAGGGAATGAGAACTACGATTGGGAAGAACTACAGCAGGTCTGTACAGCACACGTGTTTACGGTAATGACATTCCTGTCCTGTGAATGTGTTGTGCTGCTAACGCATTACACAGAATTTAACTTCGTAATTAAATTGTATTTTTATTCTTGATGAAGTTCCTCTTAATTGTAATCTATCAGTAATGTTTTAGGTCAAATAACTACTGTTTACACCAAGTTTTATTTTACCGGTAATTTTGTATTACTACTTAGGATATGTGTATCCAATATTTAAATTAAGTTATTTTACATTAGTTTTTAGCATAGTTATTACGTTTTATTATAAATGTATGTATGTATTTTTGGTTGCATTTTCGTGCGAGTACCGAGAGCATAAAATCACAATGTACTTGATATTGAATACATTTGTTGTTTTGTTGTGGTCTCTGATGTTCTACAGACTTTACACACGTGTTGTCTGTTTGTCAGCTGACTGAGTACAAGGGAGAATATTCCCCGAACCACCCGACTATTGTCATTTTCTGGGAAGTCTTCCACGAACTGTCACTCACACAGAAGAAGAAGTTTCTCTGTAAGTAACTGACTTGCTACCTGGCTTATTCATGGTTCCATCATGTGACCGGTTGCTAGCAACTAGGTCCACAAAGCTTACAACATGGTTGATTTATCTTGACATGCTGTTGTGTGTTTTGTTGAACTGTGTATCTTTAGGATAAAACATCAAATAATACTGTGTATGTCCAAATGCTTCATCTGACAGATGCCTCACTACAATGTAATGGACATATTATGTACACAGACTACACACTGTTGGTAAGGCAAGGGTTAACACACATAATTCTAGCTGTGGCATAAGTTTCTGCCAATTATACAAAAACTTTTGAACAAGTTATTCTGTTTTTTATTTTGTATAATATTGTTACATTTTAACAAGATTCTCGGCTCTTCAGAGCTGTTAGACATGGAGGCTAATTCTTGTTACGTTCATTCACCAGTGATTTTTTTCTGGATTTTCCAGTTTTCCTCACTGGGAGTGATCGCATTCCAATACACGGGATGAAGGCTCTAAAGGTGGGTCTAAATATTGTGTGCATCGTTATGTAAGCATGACATCTGTATAAGAGCGAGTGTACATTCACATCACTGTCCGACTGCTGACAGGGACAGTTTCACATTTACGATTTATAGTAATTATATTCCAGATAATATTGGATGTATTGTTCATGGCTCCAAGAATGAGTATGATTTAACTTACTTTGGAGCATAATTGTCAATGATGAGTATGACGTTTCGACCCATCAGCTACGGGCCTTGTTCACGTACTGGTGTCACGTGTGTTGGCTCAGATTTCGGCGGGATAATTTGGTTATAGATGGCAGGCAGATGGTATCCCTGGTCTCTGTTCATGGTAGGGGCTCTTTGTTTGATATATATATATATATATATATATATATATATATATATATATATATATATATATATATATATATATATAATTATATTATATATATTATCCTCTTCTTTCTCTTGTGCCAGTTGGATTCACGGGTCAGTACTTTAGTGTTCTTCATGGACACTGAGTGTCCTGTGGCCCAGCAATGATCTCCTACTCCTGTTGGTTTATCCAGGTTTGTATGTTGTTTGAATCTCTGGCTGAGTGTTCTGAGTCGTACTCATCATCAACAATTATGCTCCAAAGTAAGTTAAATCATACTACAACTCTAGCTAATGTTTTACCATTGCTTTTAGACATGACATGACCTCAGCCATTTTAGGTCCTGCTGGCTGCAAGGGCACTTGTCCACTTCCTGTGGGTCTGTATCGAGGGCATTCAGTGTCACTTTAGGTCGCCCTTGCCAGCCAGCATATGTTGTTAATTGTCTTGACAACAG
Organism: Ridgeia piscesae; assembly: GCA_025642075.2. Lineage (NCBI taxonomy): Eukaryota > Metazoa > Annelida > Polychaeta > Sabellida > Siboglinidae > Ridgeia > Ridgeia piscesae. The sequence continues at coordinate 158,610 of JAODUO010001015.1, forward strand.
AGTTCATACCTCATACAGGAAATCCTGAATTGAAGTCACCCATAATACTCAGTTTTTCGCCTAAGTGGAAATCATGATTGATGAACCACTCACATACAGAGGGAGCCACTGTGAGAACACATTTTAACATTAAAAATACTTTACTGGTGGTTTATGGCTGCTGCCTTTGTTACATGGTAGTTATAATTAAATGTCAATTTTTTCCCAAAAACTAAAAAATATGCAGGTACATAATAAATGATAAAACTACATAATATTTAATTAATTATTATCAGCATAATGACAACCCTGAAATCACAAAAGTTTGATGAAACATTTTTAAAATTGCCATTAAACGGGAGCTGTTGTGGTGGTGGCTGGGAAAAGTCTGTTTTCGGGTAATGCCACACGGGGCAGAATTGTGACGTCAGTTGTGGAAAACATTGCTGGGATCGCCAACATTCTCAGCATTATTTACACAACACCATGTGACTGAGCTTTCCTTAGATTTTGTCAGAACCACGACTGATGTCTCGCTAGAGCAATAAATCCAAACCCGGGCATTCTCGTGAGTTTCCGTAAAATGGCAAATTTAATGGCTTTGTTTTGTGTGGTGTACTCTTATGCGATATTTACATATTTTGGCAGAATCATCATTTGAAAGGGCATCAACCATTTGTTAGGGGCACAGTAAATTTTATCCCAGGATATGGCCTTTAAAATGTATGTTTTATATATGTATAACTATTACTTAATGGAAATCTTTAACTAGTTGCTCAAACACATGAACCTTGTGAGTATTAGCTGTAGTTGAAGCAAGGATTGTTTGCAACTCCAGTAATCGGGAGCGAGGGTGCTGTGGCACAGTGAGTCAGTGTCTAGAGCTTTCGATTCTCAACTATGGAGAACTGCTATTTGAATGCAGTGCCGTCACGTCAAATCTTGTCAATCAAGTCTGTTCACTCTACATTGCTTCAGTTTACTAAGCTGTAGGAATGATCCTAGCTATAGATATTGGTGGATACTTGTGTACGAACAGTCTTCAATTAGTAATTACAGGCGTTTTGAAACGTGGCTGGATGCTTTCAAGAGAAGTCGAAATGTGCTATTTTCTTTATAAGAACTTACCTTTACTTTATCTATGTTCATGTCTGTTGGCAGATGTTCATTCAGTCAACGGGTGGGGGGAGTGACTACCTTCCTGTCGCCCACACCTGCTTCAACCTGCTCGACCTGCCCCAGTATATGGACAAGGTCATCCTACGAGAAAAGCTGCTGCAGGCGATGGAGGAAACGGAGGGTTTTGGTCTCGTCTGAACTCTCAATTGTTGAACACACCTGTAACATGGTCCATTTTGGTTGACCACACAGCAGCCCTCTGCCAACCGCAGCGCCCCTGGTGGTCACATATTACATTTCGGCTGCTGTCCAGTTTACTTTGATGATCCACGTGTACATTAAACTGCATTTATAGGTCGCAATATTGTTGCGAATCAAGGTCGAATTATGGAGTACCATGAGATAACTTGTACCGTCGATATCACTACATAAATACACGTGTAAAGGTAATTTGAACTAACTGATGCTAATTTTTATTTTGTAAAGATAATTATAGTAAATTTAACAGTGGGAAATCAGTGTGTATATGTTTGGAAATGGCAAAGTGCTGAGGTTTTTCCCATGTCGATATGAGTGCCCGTCCAACTTTATGAGTTCATCCCACTCTGTCCTGGCACCATGACACCAAAGCAAACATAGGAGTGACATTTTTCTGATGGTGACACATCCTTGGTGCACATTTGTGGCTGGATTGATGTGTTTTTATTTATTAATTGAAACTAATCATATTTGTGCACTAATATACAAATTTTTACACCAGTGTGCAGCAACACATTATAATGTTATTGGCTTACAATATGCTCTGTAGGGATATACATATCTGCCACACAAATGTTACGACAATATTTATGATTACTGTCTATGTCAGCAAATCATTTCAAGCGTGAGTTGTAGAGCATAATGGTGCCAGATATTTACAGTTCCATTGATGTTTCATATTCAGAAATAAACATTGTTTGAATCGTCCACTAGCTAAGTATGGAACTTGAAGGGTTAACTGTGGCTGAGAGTAAATACATCGGTAATTAGAGAAATAAATGCTAATAAATTATTATATATAATTGTAATTGTAATACAGTGGAACCCCTCATTTAAGACTGCCCCCCCAAATCAGATTGGGGCGGTCTTAAAAGAGGGGTGGTCTCTCGTGAGGGGTTTGCAACATTCAACACTAGGGGGCGCTTACAACGACTAACATCAACACTAGGGGGAGCTTACAACCACTAAGTAGTAAAATACACAAAATAAAAAGTAGAAAATAAAAAATGAGATAACATTAACAACAACAAAATTATTTATTCTGTTTATTTTATGTGTGACACGTTTCAGTATAAGTTTAATTTCGAATCGTTTTTTTCTAAATAATATCTGATAAAAGTATCCTCATTTTGAATCGTTTTTTATTATATCTGATAAAAAGTATTCTCATTTAATTTATTTAAAATTTGGTCTGAGGGGCTAAAAAGTGCTGCCACCTCACGGCGTCTGAGTAAACGCACAGCGGTCGCCGTGTTGTTCTTTCCAGCGCCGCAAAACGATCTTTTACTTTCTCATCTAATCAGGAAAACGACGTCTTACAGCCGCTAAACTTCCTCTCTAATAACTCATATTACATATACATAAGCCAGGTCATAAAATGAAATCATTTAAGTTGCTGTGAAGAATAAAATTCATAAATCTAAATCGTGCTAACCTAAAGTCGACATCGCCTAGGCCGTAGATTACTGTGACGTCACGTCCATATATTATCGCGGTGTCGCTAAATCTGGATTCCGGTTTTATCCTAAACTAACCTAAAACTTAGCCTACGTTTCTCAACTGTAATCATACACAAGTTTCTAAACTTTATTCATACACAATATGGATATTTAATCGTTAGCGTAGCCACCAACGGTGACCATGTCCGCGTTCTTGCGTGAGTTTGTTTCGTGAATTTGATTTGTTTCAATGATGTAAGTGATTTAATTTTATAACATAGTGTGTGTTTATGAATATATAAGATATGTGAGGAAAGTCTAGCGGCTGTTAGATGTCGTTTTCATAATTCGGTCAGAAAGTAAAAGATCGCCAAAATGAATGGTCGTCATCAGGCGATTTATTGTTTTTATGGCATTATGCGCGGCCATGCGCGTTAGTCATGCTTTTAATGAGAATTCATTGCGATATTTAGGTTAACAAATGTGCTGGCCACCTATCGGATGGTCGTTCGTCAGGGGTAAAATTCAAATTGCCATGGTCGTTGGTCGCGTCTGCCGGGTGGTCGTTGGTGAGGGAACGTTTATACAGCGTAGACATTCCGTCAATGAAAAAACGGTCGTAAAAAGCGGGTGGTCGTAAATGAGGGTGGTCGTTCGTGAGGGGTTCCACTGTACTCACTTAGGACAGAATGTCTACCACAACATGTTTCCAGCTACATTTGCATGCTCTCATATCATTTAAAAAGATACTATCTATTTCTTTATTAGTAAAATTGTATGTTTATTATGGAGAGTATCACAGTTAATTACACTGTCTTAGCTTAGCATTATTTCAGTTAATGTCACTGTCTTGGCAAGCAGTAAGTTGAATCAAACTTTCTGTGTGAACAAGAAAAACGTTTCGGCTATAAAACACCAGAAATGTGTGTTATTTTTTAGCTTATGATTTTTTTTATAACGTTCATGCTTAGCATGACCCAAACTTATAGAATCATATAGTATACTTATGGGTATATAGCTCAAGGTCTCACAATACAGTGAATGTTCATCACAACAGAAATAATAAGTCACTAACGAAGCTTGCGATTTGTAAATG